>PVJS01048082.1:0-15190 GCA_004027185.1 Glis glis
GGAGGCAGAGACCGGAGGATCCGGGTTCGCGGCTAGCCTCAGCTCTCTCTCTCTCTCTCTCTCTCTCTCTCTCTCTCTACTTAGTGAGGCCCTCCGCAACTTCGTGAGACCTGGTTTCAAAATAAAGTATAAAAAATAGGGCCGGGGGCGTAGCGTGGAGGTAGAATGCCCCTGTGTTCAATCCCCGGTACCGCAAAAAAAAAAAAAAAGAAATCTCCTCAAATAAATTGTACATGTAGATAAAGATTTGGAATTCTACCAGGGTCCAAAATATATGACTCCTTCTGTGTTTTTTGTTTTGTTTTGTTTATCTTTTTAGGACTAACTTGTTTCAAAGCTAAATTTTATTCGTGGTGTCTTCCAGTTGCAAAGGACTATTGCCATGCTGAGATTTAACCTATCTACAAACAATGCAGATCTTAGATCTCACAGTTCACTTGAATAGACACTTGCTGATGTGTAACAAATTGTGTTAAGTTGGCTTAGAATTTCCAGAGGTAACATCTGTGAACTTTCATTTTCACATGATATGTTTTATGAGATTCTCATTTTCAGTATTTTTGTCACTATTCCAAAGAAAATTAATGATCCCTGAGAAACACAAAATAGAATACTAGATGTTATGGGGTGTGTATTACTTCATTATTTTGTTGACCATACTCTGAAAACAAGAAGGTTAATTTTGTGGCTAAGTATTGCCCAAGCCAAACTTAAAAAATGTCACCTCTAGGAACATCACTTTTCTCTGGTTGATATCCTTTACACCCTAATCTGAAAGTCAAATGAGCATCCCTAAACAAAAGAAATAAGAGCTAGGGTGTGCCAGTGGGTTTATTTTTAATTGGAAAAAAAACTTCTTTTTTAAAAGTCAGGTAATGATTTTAATGTGTTTCTAAGCAAGACCTGAATAAAATATTAGACAATCATGCTCAAAAGCTATTACTGGTTTTCTAATCTAATACAAGGAAAGGTAGTTTTAAAAATAATTGTTTCTTTATTTGTAGTGGTAGAACTTGTGGAAACCCCACCAAGTATACAATTTTTAAAAAACTTTCATCATGCAAAGCACTGTGCTTCAAGTTCTTTACATGTAATGAGGAATAATAGTCTTATACATTAACTGATTGATATAACATGTTGAAAAGTGCTATAGAAATCAGCATATGGTATAAGATTAAATCTACATCCACACAAGGGGATATATGCTGTTCAGTATTTTTTTTATTGTTCCACTATTAACAGTCTGTTTTTCTAAGGCAGGATCTTAAAATCATTTTTTATTATTATTTCTGGAGCCAAACTCAAAGGATATAATCCATTATGTTCACAGATAAAGAGATTTTTATTGAAATAATCAATCAAGGCATTGATTTGGTATGAAATTTGAATCTATACTCTTTCAACTCTGGCCAAACATCTTTACTGACAACATGGCCTGCTTGTCCATAATATACCACAAATGTTTGCATAGGAAATTGCTAAGCATGAAGAAATGGATAAATTTTATTTAAAGGAAAAGTTGTGTAACTTGGGCAAGAAACCAGAAATAATTGAGCAATTGTGTGACAGAGGAAGCTGCTATGTTTCCTCCTCTGAACACTTTAGTATTGAATGCAGAATTTCCTTGGGTATGGTGGGTGCATAATGTGTTGGGTTCATAATTTTAGTTGATAACTTTTGACACCAGTGTTAAGTGCCAGGATAAAGGAAAAGAATCAAAATGTCAAAATATATAAAATTCTTATCATCTTACCTGTAGAAATAGGTTTCCTACCCAAAGAATATAAACCTCTTCCAAGAATATAAACCCAACTGTGTTCTCAAACTGTAGATTTTGAATGGTAGAGGTTCAATTAAGGGATAGTGACTAGGATTTATTTCCATTAGCATACAAAAACTCCACTTTAGGAGCATTTAAATGGTGACAAAAGAATTGCCTCCCCACTGCATCTTTCAAAGGGCACTGGCACAATATTTCTAGTCCTGCTGATAATCATTTTTTTTCTTTCTGCTGTTCATCCATTCCCCACTCCTGAAGACTATCCTTTTTAAAAAAGAAAACAGAAGCAAAATATTAAAATAAATCCTAATCACTTGATCTGGAGACAATGTATAATAATCACTATTTTAAATACTATAAACATATTCTAAAAGATAAGAACATGATACATTTTCAATAGACAGTGATGGATTTTTCCAACACTAGCAGATTGCATGAAAGTATGTTCTCCTTAAGAGATTTCAAATTCATTACCAGACAGTTATGTTTTCACTTTAGTATTAAAGGCACAGCTGACAGTGCTCTATGAATAAAAATGAAAAGCAAATTCCACAGTCAGAAAGTCTAGTGGTTGTGAGCCCTTGTTCCGTGGGACTTGAGATTACACATTGAGCAAACTAATAGCCTGCAGACTCAACCTCGGTGAGTGACAGGGAGGTACCAGTGAGAAGAAAAGAAAAAAAAGCCCTAAAGATATATATGGGCTCTGACTACCAAGAGTTTTATTAGCCAGATACAAAAATCAATATAAAGACTTTGGGTTCTCAATGTAGAGACTTTAAAAACCCATAAAGAGAATATTATGAGTCTTCCTGTTAGGCTATTGAAATAAAATAGAGCCTGTAGCTCTCTTCCTCTCTTTCGGCTAAGCACAGGAAGGGAATCAAGTCTGGACAAGGTAAATGTTGCTTCAGAACTCTCTACTTGTCAGTCACCATGTCAGTCATCCAGTTAAAGGTAAGAAAGGCTCTGAATTTCAGAGGTAGATGAGGGCTTGGAGATCATCTAATTAGATGCTCTGATTTTATATTTGAGGAGAGTGAACCGACAGTCACTCAGCTATTTAGTAGCATAGCTGTGGATAGAATTCACATTTTCTGACTATCTATCCCCAGTTTGGGGGTTTCCCCCTCCAACATACTCTGCAGCGGTGTTGCTTGTGAAACAAAAGTCAATGGTTTTCAAACACTTTTGAAGATATAGTGAAAAATATATTTCACATATTAACACACATAACTGGAACAAAAGTTTCTTAAAACAATACTTACTACACAAGATGTACCAAGGCAGTCTATATTCCTTTCTATTATAAGCTATTATGGTATTTCTTTTTTTGAGTGGGAGATACTGGGGATTGAACCCAGGGGTATTCTACTTTTAAGTTACACCCCCAGCCTGTTTTGTATTTTATTTTGAAACCGGGTCTTGCTAAGTTCCTGAGGGCCTTGCTATTTTGCTGTGCCTGGCCTCAAACCTCTGATCCTCCTGTCTCAGTCTCCCAAATACTGGGATCACAGTCATGTACCACCATGCCTGGCTTGTGTTTCTTTTTTAATGGTACTAAAGATCCAGTGAAATAATAGTTTACTATTCACTAAGGGACCATGACATGCATTGTGAAATAATAATGGCAGTCTAACTTTTCTATGTTGTTGTCTTCAAAGGGACGCAAAAAAATTCAAAGTAACTTGAGTAATTTACGCCAACAATCACAAAGGCATCAGATCAGAGCACGTCACTTTCAGACAGAGGAAGGCCCTGAGCAAAGGGGCCAGCGCTGGTTTTGTTCATTATGCATGACTTTCTCAGATCAATATTCACCATGTACTGCTGGTTAAGATGACACTCTTAGCCTTCCTGTGCGGAAGAGGATGATCTAGAGAAGAAGCCATATTTCTATATAACCGCTTCCCCTTCCTGATCTCCTTTTCCAACAATATAGTGCAGAGATGTTGGGAAACCAGAGTACTTTCACTGTAATTACTTTTCTTCTTACAAGTAAATAGCTTTTCTCACATTTTGCTGTGTGATTCCATTTTTACAATCCGTATACATATCTTTCTTGTAGTTCAGTGCCTTGTTCCATGGATCGCAGGCAAAGTGTTCTTCTATCCAATTCCCCTCTCTAAACAGAAGATGGGGAGCCCTGTGCAAACTTACAGGTCCTTTGACTTTGCCTTGGTGGTCACAGCCACCTCTGTCCTCAATACCTGTCCCCAACACCTCCTCCTGCACACTCCCATTCTACTCTCTTTCTTTTCCTCTGGCTGTATGTCTCATACACAAACAAATGGTTATCAGGATTCATGCCCGAATCTGGGTTAGAATGCGCAGTTGATGTGGCTCTCTGGGCAATACAAACATATGCACTACCATAGCTCCACCAAACACCCCTATCTTCTACTCCTTTGTGCACCTACATGCAGCCCCATGACCACCATCCAGCCCAGAGATCAAGTAACCTTCACCTAGTGAGCTCTTTCCATTGGCTACTTTTGTGATTTGTTTTTTTAACTTGCTTTCCACCAGAGTTTAAGTAAAAGTAAAAAAATGGGAGAGAGAAGATGAGGAAAATTTCTGATTTAAGGACTTTTATGCTTCTCCCCTGCCTCTCAACTTCTACCACTACAAGGCAGGATCAACCCCTTGGAGCAATTTTAAAAACTGAGGTCTCTCCCAATGCTATCAGATACTATAAGAAAAATTTAATATTTTGACCATCTGAAATGGGAATGGAGAGGAAACAATAAAAGGAAGAGAAATAGAGATAAAGGGATTCCTTAGAAGGTTAGAAAACATCTGAAAGTTAACAAAGTGAAATGGAGTCTTCATTGCAGATACTGTTGGATGCTTTGTTTTTCTTCCTTTTATCAGTTGGTTTTTGGGAGCAGCCACAGCAGTGATGAAAGGGTCTCCAGGAACAACACTTTGTTATGACAAATATTACCCATGGTTAAGCCATCTCTATATCCCCGAAGCATTCACAGACCCTCTAAAAGGACAAACAAAATTAAATTAAAAGGAATAAACACACATTGGACCACAATGCCCCAAGGCAAACAAGACTTCCTTTCCTCCTTAACGAAAATCATTTTTCAACTAGTGAGGGAGCAGACAGCTGTGGGACTCTGTCTCCGCTCTGTGGAGCAGTTAAAGAGATGGCAGGTGATGCCGTTCCAGCCCTCTGAGTGGTCAAAGAAGAATTTCTGCCTCTTCACATTTTGACCTGGTGAATCTACATCAGGTGTAACTGCAAAATAAAAGCCAGATGGTGTCAAAACTTTCCTACAGCTGCCGATTGCCCAGGGATGAATTGCCTTTGTATACAATCAACTCAGTAACCTCGGCTTCTCTCTAGACTTAAGGAACACAGCCCCTCAAGCTTCCACCCTGTAGTGGAAAGAATTTATTCTAACCCAGTTGGTCAGTTCTTAGCAGATTGATAATTACAGTGAAAACTGTGTAAGCATAGATATGGAAAAAAGGTTTCTTGAAAATTTTCTGATCTCCCCTCATATGTTTTTAGTTAAGGATGAACAGAAATATTTGAGGTGACATACAATGTCAACCATTAACTGGATAGGTGCTTCTTGTGGAACATGGAGTGGTAGGTTAAGCTAGGGGAAATCTGGCAAGTCTTCGTGGCCAGTCTCCTTCACTGATCTGGGTTCTGCGTTCAACTTTACCATTTCTTTGAGGGTGATGAGGCACAGTTGTGAAAGGCTAGATAAGGTTTTTCTCTGCACTGTCCTCAAACTCAACTGAGGTTAAAGACAAAACAAACAAAAAACAGAAACAAAAATGTCTGTCAATGCCAGGTGCTGCAAATAAGTGACGTGGAGGCAGCTATGCCCAGGCAGCTGAGACTTAATTTAGAAGTAAAAGCACTGGGCGAAATGTTGAAAAGTCTCCCAGAATCACAAGTTGTTTTCTCCAGAATGATCCAGCAAAATAGTTTGAGCTTAGCCGGGTGTGGTGGCGCACGCCTGTAATCCCAGTACTTGGGAGGCTGAGACAGGAGAATCACAAGTTCGAAGCCAGCCTCAGCTACTTAGTGAGTCTGTCAGCAACTTAGTGAGACCCTATTTCCAAATAATAAATAAAACAGGGCTGGGGGTGTGGCTCGGAGGTAGAATGCCCCTAGGTTCAATCTCCAGTACCAAAAATAAAAATAAATAAGTAATAATTTGAGCTCTTAACCATGACTTCTTTGGTCCCCTTACTGAGCAAAGTATGTATTTTGGATATGTTACAACAACAAATTGGCATGTGCTACACACCTTTACAGACTTAAATATCAGAATCACTTCCACACGACCAGCTCCATTTTAAAGCTAAAGCTTTTATGCAAACACTTGAGAATGTGCATTTAGTGTGGGAACCATAATGCAATCACTTCATTTGAGAATAGCAATGTAAATACCTGCCTTTAAAATGTATGCTTTATGCATAGACGCTTCACATGAATGTTTGTGAAAGGCTTGGTTCCTGAGAAATAACTTATTGAAGAATAGGCAATTGGTGTCTTGTTGCTTCGTGGCATTTGCGGCTAAATCAGAACTCCCAAGCTGAGCAATGGTTTCCGTTCTGGGTAGTGTAATAACACAGAGGCAAAAGATAACAATTACTTAGAAATTGTCCTCATGGTGGTCTCCAGTGGCAAAAACTCATTTTCTGCAGTTATGACTCAGCATCACAGTAAAACTCAAAGATTTTTTTTCCCATTCAAGAAAGACTGAAGGCTTTTCTTTGTTAGTTTCACATCATCAATGGTGAGATGGACATCTCTTAGATGGGATGAAACTCAGAGATGCGGATATAATCTGCTAAAGAAACATGACCCTGGAAGATGTAGCTATAGAATTCTGAATTATATGTGAATGATAAAGAATTCCATAAATCATGTTCACAAAGTTAACCTTAAAACCCCATAGAAAAAGGGCTTATCAGAATTAGTATCAGGAAGAACTTAGTATTTGTTAAACAAAATAGCTTGGATACCACCAAGGAATACTTAGGTTACAAAAGATACAAAAGTCAGGGTGAGAATTTAAGATACTACTATAGAGGAGAAGGAAGTAGACAAAGACTAAAGGAAAAGGAAGGAAATAAGATAGTACAGAAAAAACAAGCAAGTGGAATAGTGGATTCTATGCACATCTATGAATGACCACAATATTTTTAAATAAGTTTGACAAAAATCATGAAAGGTTAGAGTAAATGGAAATTTTTTTAAACCATTTCAGAAGCTGAATTCGTCAATCTGTGTTGATTTTGAGCAAAACATTAGTGCTACTTGTAGATTCAAGTATTTGATGTATAATTTAAGATACGTGACATGATTTGTTGACTACATGCCCAGGAAACCATTAGAAACACTTGATCATACTTGGAATCTTTTTTTTTTTTTTGCGGTACCGGGGATTGAACCCAGGGGCGTTCTACCTCTGTGCTACACCCCCCGGCCCTATTTTTTATACTTTATTTTGAAACGGGTCTCAT
This sequence comes from Glis glis, assembly GCA_004027185.1. NCBI lineage: Eukaryota > Metazoa > Chordata > Mammalia > Rodentia > Gliridae > Glis > Glis glis. The sequence continues at coordinate 7,283 of PVJS01048082.1, forward strand.
GAAGATGTGGAGGGCCTAAGTAGAGAGAGAGAGAGAGACAGGGAGAGAGAGAGAGAGAGAGAGCTGAGACTGGCCACGAACCCTGATCCTCCGGTCTCCGCCTCCCAAAGTACTGGGATTACAAGCGTGCGCCACCACGCCCGGCTTCATACTTGGAATCTTAGAAAATAAGAGCTCATCTACCCCAAAAATATCCAGATAAAATTAAAAGCTCAGTATGAAAAATAATTATTTAATAAAATGGACAGGAGCATTTTCTGATCATCGGATGGAGAAAGAATATTTAGCAAATAAAGTGAAAGGAAAAAATCATAATTAAGATGTTTGAATATATGAATACCAAAAACATCTTTATAATTTAAAAGGCAAAAAATTGACAAATTGCTATGATTATGACACATAAAAATTGAGTAAAAAATACTCAATAAAATGTTTATGCAAATCAATATGATAATGTTAACACTTGAGAAAAATATAAGCAGAAAAGCAGCAATCCTAGAAAACATAAAATAGAAAATAGAAGTACCTAATGAGTATACAAATGCTGACATACTCAGTGCTAACAAGGGTGTAATGAGATAAGCACATTCATAAACTGCTTGTAGTTTATGAGTGAGTCTAGTTTTTCTTAAAGGTATATGCATATACAACCTCCTAGCAATAATGTTTCTTTGTATACCATTGAAATTATTAAAAATTTGAATAAATTATTCTGTATAAATATTCTAATTATCATCTTTATCAGAAAAATTTTTAAATTATCATAAATGTCCAAAAATGGTTAAATAATAATGCCATATATTCATGATGAAACATTATGCAGCTATTGAAATGATATTTTAAATCATTCATTTAAAAATGCCCATTAAACATTTTTCCCTGGGATAAAAAGAATAGAAAACAAAATTATGTGTATATTAGAGGTCCTGTTCTGTGTCTGTTTCTCTGTCTCTCTGTGTTTGTTTGTATTTTTCCAGAAAGATAGAGAAAATAGTGTGCATATAAGGCTGGTGGAAAGCACAGGGAATATTAACATGCTTAAATGTGGATTTTTAATGAAAAAGATTTATTTTGCATACTTTCCCATATTTTCCATATTTTAAAAACAAGCATTTATTTCTTTTGTGAATTTTACTTTTGAGCATTCTTTTACAACCACAAAACACTATCCTCTTAAAGAATTGAATAAATAGAAAAAAATGCACCCCAAAGTAAAAAGGTGCCCTCAGCTTCTGTGATTTCAAACTAAGTTCAATAAGTTGGTCAACTCCTGCTCTATATGATCAAACTGTTCCTATATGATCAAACTTCTCCGCCAAATCACTAAAGGTTGTCTTGGTCTGAGTTCTTTGCTCTTTAAATATAATAGCCCTGCCAGATGTTTAATTCATGGTAACGACTTTATTACTCTATAAGTTTTTGCCATGTTTTATCTCAAGCTCTAGCCATTTCTCTGAGTACCTATTTAACACTTCCTCTAAGATATTTAAAGGAAACCTCAAAACTGCAAAAATTCAAAATCTGCCACACCCCACTGTATCACTACTATCCATGACTTCACTCTTCTTAAGTTTTCTCATTGAATAGTATTTCACCTCATTAAGTTGCACATCCTACGTTTTTAAACACCATTCATAATACCCCCTCATTATTCCCTTAACCGAATAAAACCAAATCTGGCTAATATGTGCCTCCTAAAATATATCCATATTTTTCTACTTCTGCCATATCTTGTCTGGTCTCCCTGCCCTCACTTTGCCTCTCTCTGTTTTGCAGCCAAGATGATATTTTCAAAATACAAGTTTGATCATGTTATCCCCTGCTAAAAACCCTGAGTGAGGTTTCCATTGATGTGTTTCCATTTGCTTTTATGAGTTCTAAAAAAACATTCACATCCACAGCCCTTACTTCTCTCTTTCCATTCTCACCCCCGTATTCCTTCCTTGTCTGCACTCCATGCAGGTTAAACTTCTTCCACACCTTAAATAAGGAAGCCCCATCCTTCCTGGGTACATGCTGTTTCTCCCCCTAATTGAAATGCTCTTCACCCAGAGATCCCATTGATTTTATTTAACCCTTATTCCACTTTTATATCTTAGTTCAAATTCACTTACTTTGCCTTTCTCAACTCAGTATCTCTGAAACTTAAGCTAAGTCTATCTACCCTCATAATACCCTGACATTTATTACATGGCAATTTTCACAGTTGTGATTTTAAATTGTATCTTCAACCCCTTTACAGCCCAAAATACATCATTAATTAATAAATAAATGAATGTGCTTATCAATTAATATGTACTAAGTAGTGAGGTGGCAATAGCAATTTCAAGATAATTAAATCTCAGTTCCTGTTCCCTTATCTGGTGGGGAAAAACTTAGGCAAATAATTAAAGGCAAAAAGCAGTGTGATGAGTATTCTAATAAAGACATGTACCACATAGGTTTGTGGGGAGGAATATTCAATTAATTCCACTTGCAAGGGACAAGAGTAGGCAGGTTTTCAAAGAAGAGTTGACATTTTTACTTGACTTTGAAGGATGTTCCAAATTAAGTGAGGTAAAGACTTGGGGTAAAAAGAATACCAAGGCATAAAGCACAGAATGATCAAAGTCCAAAAGGTATTGGCATGTATGTCAGTTCCAAGGAACTTGCAATGAAAGCTTCTTTGTGTCTAGAATATCAGGTGTATGGAAGAAACGGCATGACCTGTTGGCCAACTGGACTGTGAACCAGGGAACTGGTGAAAGAAAGGAAAAGTCAAAGATGTCTAACTTCGATGATTGAGTTGCCTTTACTGAAATGGGTACACATTAACGGGAAAATGTGTGGAGATGAATATCACATTTTTTCTCCCTTTATAGAATACACACTCTACTAAAAGAGACATACTCTCAATACCTATACCATGATAACAATATGTAGGAAATCCTTGTTTTTCTCAGCAGCTGGAAGGAGATATCATCTTAAGGAGAGCTCACCATTTGTTTAGAAAGTATTTTTGATAAATCTGCTTAGAGATTGTGCTGACAACTAGAATTTGCAGACCTAGGATCCACCTAAATGCACAGTAATGTTGGAGAAGATAAAGAAATGTTAAGGGATTGTGGAAAGATTGAAAGAGAGGGAGACAGTAACTGGCAGCAGAACAGAGAGGACTAGCGGGTACTTGGAGGTGAAATGTTTGTGTATTGTGTTGTGTGGATTTCTTCCTCAGTTTCTCCTATGAATTATTTAATATATTCTATCCTTTGCACTAATACCTTGTTGAGTGTGTTATATTTGTGGGGAAAGCAAGGTGCCCAAGTTTGTTTTATGCTTGTTGGAGAAATCATAGGAGAGCTCTATCTGGTTTCAATGCAATTGAAAGTCCTGATAAAGTACAAGGCAGTACATAGAAGCATAGCAGCTTGGAAGGATAAATCTCTTGTTTGTTTGAGATTTCCCAAAATGGAGAAGAATAGTCCACAAAAAAGGAAAAGGCAATAGTGAAAAGCACACAGCTATAAAATGGCAAGCAATCTGGGGTGATGAGTGGTGTAAAGGGTGGAAAAAATGAGGCAAATTGTGGGAAATGAACAAAATAATGAATTTGAACCAAAGTTTCAATGCAAAAATGGAGTCTATGTTCAATTTTTTTCCCAATAGTATTTCAGAGTGGATTTATACCTACTACTTGCTATCTGGCCCTTTTAAATATTTTACTTTGAATACCTACAAAAACCCAAAGACATAAAACAATGACCACCTATAAGGCAAGCAATTTCAGCGAGTCTTCTTCCTTCTACTGTTGAAAAGAAAGTTTTGAAAATGCAAAATCTCTTAAATATACCACTAATAAAAATAAAAACAGTGCAAGTAAGAGATAAATAAATATACAGAATCACCATGTCCTCATTAGTTCCTGTAATCGTTATACACACACACACACACACACACACACACACAGAGTCACATTCTTGGTAAAAGTCAATGCTTAAGCACTGATGTAAAGACTCTGTCTCTTGAATGAGAAAGAAATTGTAGAATTTGTATTAAGAATACTGGTGAATACCAATTTCCACTCCCTTCACTCAGCATTGTGACTAATGCTGGGACATGCTACATGTCACTTTCTGCCAGGGGCGAAGTGTAGTCTCCTTCACCTTGCAGGGTAGATGAGCAATTATGCATGGCTAATTCTGTAAAATTCATATAAAAGATATAAATATTAGTCTCATTACATTTCCATTATTCTCCAATAATTATTGAAACAAAGGACTACTTACTGTAGATGGCTCAGTGGACCTTGTGTTTCCTTCCTCTTGCGTTTGTAATGAATTAAATAGATTTTATATTTTCGACAAATCAATTGGCTGTTCCCTGATCTACATTATTGTTCACTTAGAAAAGATAAAACATTTTGCTCTTCTGGGCAAGGTGTGATGACACATTGAATGAGAACAGGGGTTTTGTGCAAATTATTCACTGACACCAGAGAAACATATCACTTAATATCAAAGTTAAATTAGCCAAAAGATTCATTATTAATTTTCTTTCAATCTAATTTTAAAACCCAAGATTACCAATATACCTACTATTCTTTCTGCATGCATAACACATTTATAGAAAAAGCATTACTCCATACATAATTTGCTCAAAGAAATCTCTTTTTTTTCTTTTGCAAGGAACCAAAGAATATGATATCAATTTTTCATCTTCTCTGCAGCCTGTCACAGGACTTCTTGGCTACTACTGTACAGCATTTTGGCAATCACAACCCATTGAATCCAGAGCCATCCAAAAATCTTCAGTGAAAGTGAATAGCAACTGTGCAGGAGGGTTTCTTGCCTATTTCATCTTGACCTTCTGTAGTTCACGCTAAGATAAGCTGGCTTTTAGAATCATTGTATTGACATTCCTTAGCCATGTTAAGGAAAATTGCTTTCAGAAAGAATTTAGTCTGACCACACCAACCTTCTGGTAAATCATTTAGTCAACTTGTCAGACAAGACTAATCATGGTTGGTTAAGTGCCCTTAGCTTTGTTTAAAAACCTGAATACCCTAAAAACAAGCCATACCTTCTACTATTAAACTTATTGCTGTCATGAGACTGGCTAGCCCGAATACCTGGGAGACAAACAAGGAGATACGGATCTCACAAACTTTCAATGTATCCTGTAGTTACAACTGGACCAATGGAAAAAAAATACATTAAAAATAATAATAAAACCTGGTTGAATGATAATTGGTTATCCCTGATATTGTTTCTTAAATTATCTTTATAAAATTGTTGTCATTAATATGTCAAGACTTACGAGTTCCAAGTATAAAATGTATCTAAAGTTAAGTGGTAGAGCTATATTTGGTGAAGCTAGACCCGTGGTTCACATGAGGAAGCACTAGTTCAGCAGGTCTCTCCAAGCGCAAATCCAGAAGATGTAAGGCTGCATAGTCCTATTTCTCAGTAGTAACATGTCAGTTCTCATTAGGTATATAATAAAGTGTGTTGAGAGACCTTTAAAGTCAGCAACCACTTCGACGTAGCATAATATCAGGATGAACAGCTGTTGCAAAGAAGTGATTTTTAAGGAAAATATAGAGGTAATCAATCACTATTGGACAACAAAAGAAGAATTACAGTATTAAAAAAATTTAGCAGATATAAAAATGCTGCGTATTTGTGTATAGTTGGTTAACTGTTCTTTCCACAAACTAGCAAATCTCTGCATATAATCGTGCATGTTCTAATAGTTAATGTTCTTTCAAATTCTCTTCCCACAGCCATATGTAGTAATTTTTTTCAGTCATCCAAAAAGCAGGGGAAATATTGACAAACATTTTATTCATCATACCAAAAAAATTATGAAAAAATAAATAAAAAGAAAAACACAGCCAGATACAAAAGATTCCAACTTCTGAAGCATAGTTTCAGTAAAAAAAGAAAGAAAAAAGAAAGTTTTCATTATGATACCCTTAATCCTATATGTCCTCAAGCATGCTTGAATAAATGTAGCAAAGTTTAGCTAAAGTATGAGGCAAAGTGTTACACTCAAGAAACAACTGAATGAGAATGAAAAGAAAGAGCAGGTAGCCATCACAAGTTATCTTCCTAAAAACAACTGTGTTAATCTTCAATAAATGTCATAATCTTCAATAAATGTCAATAATTTCCAATTATTTTTACATCTATTTTGACCTATAAAAGTAACAAATTGTAACTTGTAGTCTACTATTTATTCATGAAGTATTTTTGAAAACTCACAATGTGCCAGAGTGTGTGCCAAGCACTCCTATTAAAAAATATATATATATTATATGTATATATGAATGGCTACCTTTAATGTATAATTTTTCCATGTGTAAAGCTATGTTTTACATATTTAATTTCATAAAAGAGACCCCAAAAGACATTAATCTGATATATACCAGAAATAGCATTTGCTGAGAAGGGCATGTGATGTATAGATTTATTCATTGTGAACAAGAGGCCAGAAATACAAAGAAAATATTCACCTGCATCGATAATTAACAGAGACTGAATGAATCACAAGAGAAGCAAAACAGCCCAATCAGGAAAGGGAACTGCTCTTCTCAGATAGCAATGCCATGAAGAACAAAACAAACTCTTTTTGGAAACAGGAAGATATGATCACAGTTGCTGGATCTGGAATGTTCCCCCAGGGCTCATATGTTAAAGGCTTAGTCACCAGCCTGTGGTGCTTGTGAAAGGTGTCAGAACCTTTAGGAGGAAGGTCTCAGTGGAAGAGCATTAGGTCATTGGAATAACCACTATTAAATCTATTAGGATCTCTGCCCCTTCCTCTCCTTTGCTTCCTGGCCACCATGAGGTGAGAAGTCTTCCTCTCCACACGTTCCTGTCACCCATGATGTACTATGCTGTCCCAGGCCCAAGGCAACAGGGCCAGGTGCCAAGGGACTGAAACCTCATACACTGTGAGCCAGAATGATTTTCTAGAATGTTTTATCACACAACTGAATGCTGAATACCACAGTACTCTATGACAGATAGCACTGTAATTATGGTTGTTTTGTTTAAACTTTTAGATTTGTACTCCCTTTGTATATTACTGCCAAATTCTAATATTAGAAGGCTGAGTCACACACAAATCAATTGTGTCACTGTAGTCAGTGAGTAAGGTATTTGTATTTCTTCAATAAACAGTAATAACTCTTAAAATAAACTCAATAAATATGACAATAAAATCTGTAGATATCTGACTCTCATTGTCCAGGGAAATCTCACCCTCTCATATACTCTATTCAATCTTTCTCTCAGAGCACATAACACTTTATCGTACTACTTCATATGTCTCTTATTTGACATGCCGCGAGCATCAGTAGGAGGACACTCTTGTGCAACTGGGTAACCACTGTGCATGGCACGTAGGTATGAAGTCCTATATAATAAAAAAGGAAATTTGAATTTTATTTTCATTTACTTTTTAATGATCAGAATCAGAAAGGAAAATCAGAAGTTTCATGAATATTTTGTTTCAAAAAATCAGGGTTTGATTTTAAAATATGACATTTTCCATTAGTATTTAAAGTCTATACCTTTAAAATTCTGCCTATATAATTAGCTCTCAGCATGACACAGAACAAGTCACTCAACCTCTCTATTTCTTCATAGTAAAAATTATTCTAATTTACCTTACAGGAAGGTTTGGAGAAACCAGCTATGAAGAAAATTATAATACAAAAGCGCTATATAAAGATTAATGGAGAGGTCTATGACTTATAAAAGTGATTATATGAAATAAAATAACTTTGGATCCTACAGTAACTTGTGTCAGAACCAAAGCAGTTGCAGTGACAACTTCAAAGCTATCTGGATTCCTATTTCTCCTAACAGTATCACATCTGGATCACAGCTGATATTTGTTCTTTTTTTTTTTTTTTTTTTTTTT
>PVJS01048083.1:0-15188 GCA_004027185.1 Glis glis
AGGTAGAGAGAGAGAGAGAGAGAGAGAGAGAGAGAGAGAGAGAAAGAGAGAGAGAGAGAGAGACAGGGAGAGAGAGAGAGACAGAGAGACAGAGAGACAGGGAGAGAGCTGAGGCTGGCCGCGAACCCAGATCCTCCGGTCTCCGCCTCCCAAAGTACTGGGATTACAAGCGTGCGCCACCACGCCCGGCTCTGTGTGAGTGAATTTCTTGATGGAGAAGTAAGTTGTCTGCTCTGCTGCTGAGTCTTGTAAGAAAGACACATTACAATGTCTGTGATTTACTTTAAATATCTCATAAACAGTGAAATATCATGTATGTGCCAGTTAGCTTAAATTTCAACTCAAGAAATAGACTATTGACTTAATAATGCACTGTGCAGGGGTCATCAGCTAGCTTGTACCTACAGCTGTCCATATCTCCATGAGTGTCTGGGGGTTTTATTCTGTTATTGCTATTACACTTACCATACCCTGTTGCACTTATCTGTATATCCACCTGCTTTAAATTCTTGGGTTCAGACTATGACTTATATATTTTTGCAAGCTTAACAATTATCATGGAGCCTGGCACACAGTATGCATATAATAAAAGTTCCTGAATAAATGATTCAACAAATGTAGGATGAATGCTTTCTAAGTTTTTGTTTTTATACCAGTCACTCTAGTGCAGGTACAAGGCTAGAGGGGGCAGTGGGTAAGTTTGTTTGTATTTTGTCCTGTGTAGTGATGTGTTTTGTTTTGTTTGTCTGTTTTATACTATCACTTTTCCCCTAAAAGAATAAATGTGGCTTATACATATACATAAAGTAAGATGAAAAATACAGAGTTGAATAAATATGAGTGAAGGTAAAATCAGGATAGAAAATTAGGTATACTAGGTGTACAATTGATATAAAAAGTCTTTACCACAAAGATGGTACATATTTGCTAGGAGGGGAGATATAAAAGTGGTTCTGAGCTTTCCTTCAACAAAGAAAGAAAGAAAGAAAGAAGGAGAAAGAAAGAAAGAAAGAAAGAAAGAAAGAAAGAAGCCCAGCAGAAATATTTGCAGTTTTGATGATATAAATACAAATTATGTACTGAGGAGAAGGCCAATTTTTATTTGATTTTTAATTAGGCCGTTAGACAATGTCATACCTGAGATATGTTTGAACATTGGTCTTCCTAAATGAGATGCCAAGTGATGTGGTGGGCAAACTCTCCACTAAGCTTAGAATAAATAGAATGCTTTGGTTGCTTTTCATATTTCTCAGAACAATTAGATATCACAGTACCAATTTATAGTATAGAAAGAATTAGTTGTGTGTGGGGGGGTGGGGGGTGGGCTACTGGGGATTGAACCCAGAAGCATTCTACCACTGAGCTCCATCCCCAGCTCTTCTTCACTTTGAAACAGGCTCATGATAAATTATGGCTCATTGGCCATGAACCTGCAATCTTCCTGTCTCAGCCTCCCAAGTATTGGGATTACAGGTATGTGTCATTGCACCTAGCAAGAATTAGTTTTTTTATGCAGTCAAAGCAATATATTATATTTTCAACTTACCAAGGGTTTATCAAAATATAACCCATCATAAGCTGAAGAGAATCTGTACATAAAGGCAGTAAAACTATATTTTTAAGATGCCACTGAATGACAACAAGAGCTGTGTACATGTATGTTTGTATCACACTGAACCTCACCATGATGTATAATTGCGATGTACTAATAAAAGTATATACAAAAGCCGCTGAATGATTACCATGGGATTCAGGAGGATGACACCTTGAAAGGGGAAAGGGGGGAGCCTGGGATGGGGATGCTGGACGCTTATCTGAAGGAACTGGCTTTTGTTTGGGCTGGTGCGTTCCTAGCAATTAATGCCGAGTTAAAAGTAAGGAATCGACCAAATAAATACAGTGAGCTGGGCTTGAAATGATGACTACATGTCATCTTAAACCATGAATTATGATTAGTTTTGTGCACCTGAGGTCAAAGTGGGGGGAAACATTTCATCATAATGTGGAAAAAAAAACAAATGGGATAGCACTTGGAGGGAATATGATTTTTGAAACAAGGCTGTATTTTCACTAGCATATGCTTTGGCACCTTTGTCAAAAATCAACCTGCAGTAAATATGAGGATTTGTTTCTGAATCTTCTATTCTGTTCCATTGGTCTATGTGCCGTTTTTGTGCTAACACCATGCTGATCTATTACTATAGCTCTGCACTGTAATTTGAAGTCAGGTATTCTGATGACTCCAGCATGGTTCTCTGGTGTCCATCAACAGGTGAATGAATTACAAAATGATGGTATATACGCACAATGGAATTTTATTCAGTAATAAAGAAAAACAAAATTATGTCATTTTCAGGAAAATCGATGGAACTTGAGAATATTATGCTAAGTGAGATTAGCCAGTCTCAGAAAGTGAATAGTATGTTTTCTCTCATATGTGGAAGCTAGAGAGAAATTGGGAAGCAAAAGGGATTTCAGATAAAGGAATAGAGACTCCAATGGAGTGATGGAGAGGATTTAGGGGAGGGAGGAAGGGGGATAGAGATGTAATAAAGGTAACAGTTTAAATAATGCTATGTACATACATGAAATTATCAATACCAATCTCAATGACATGTATGGGGAAGGGGAGGGAGTAGGGTGGGACCCAGAGGGAAATACACCAAGTGTTTTGTGCACGTATATACCTATCACTCTATACCTCATTATAATGTATAATTACAAGGCACCAATAAAATTACACACACACACACACACACACACACACCATAAGAGCAGGTCATGCTGAGGAAGGATGGAGGCAGAGCACTGAGGGAGATGAGCCTTTTAAAGGGACCTCGCTTCACTCCATCAAGAGAGAGGGAGAAGTGTGGATGTGGAAAGCTGTGAGGTGTGGTGGCTGGAGTTTTCAGGAGTTCTCATCTTATGACTTATATTATTTATCTCTCTTTTTTTTTCTTTGTGGTACTGGGGCTTGAACTTAGGGCCTTGTTCATGCTAGGTGAACACTAGATCACTGAGCTACACCACAGCTTCTATATTTTATCTTTAAAGTGGAAATTGAGGACACTTTCTGTGTAAGAGGAGGTGGTGGTTGGTAGTAAGTGTAGGGAGAGTTGTGAATGTTTGTATGATAGTAGTCAAGAAATCTGACTCAGCACCAATGACTTAGATTTGGGTCCTGGCCCCCAGAGGGTAGTGTCCATCTTGGTATGTTTACACACATCTACTGTGATTGTAGTTCTCCTCCTTTTTCCTTTTGTCTTTCTTCCTTTCCCTTCTTCTTAAATTTAAGTTTAAAAATATATGGAAGGATATTTAATCTAGCTTTGTTCACATTTACATTTCTGGGTCAGTCAAGCATGACTGGGTGAATAGGGCTGCTTGAGCTTGGCCCAAGTGTCTAGCCTGGACCATCCACAGCGCACGATTGGGTGGCATCTGTAAGAAAGTGCCATCTCCCATCCAAAGACAAATTTCTTAGAAGAAGGGAGGAAGTATATTACTTTGGGCTGGAAAAATAACAGAAACTTACCACACAAGTTGCTTGATGCTGTGGAAATTAAGAAGAAAACTAGAGAAAAAAATTCTGGCCATTATGAAGTTTCCTAGGTGAGGTCAAAGAATATGACTTTCTAGTTGCAACAATCTCTAATGCAGTACTGTATGACTGTCTCCATCAATACTATGCAACTGTGATGCACATGAACCTTTGCACTGGCCCAGATTTGTATAGTTTGGAAAGATGTGAAAAACTGGACCAGGAAAGGGGATCATGCTGGCAAAATACAGGATGAAGAGATGGGTGAATGGTATTATCAAAGGTGGATAGAAAAAGAGATGAAGAGAGGAAGGAGAACTGGAAGAAAACAGGATCAAAAAACAAAACAAAACAAAACAAAAAAAAGGTTCATTGGCAAAATATATCTGAAGGCACTGAAATAGTCTGAAATCATGAGTCAGATCATTGGGATATTTATTTTCATGTTTCAAGAGCAGATAATTACAGGATGCCTTTTCGTGTCTGGCTATGGAAGCGGTTTACTAATGTGGAATAAATAAGATGAAAACAAGAAATTAAAAAAAAACAGATGCTAAGGTTTGGCTGGGTTTCTGGGAAGCCAGGTTGCTGGGAAGTCTTGGGGTGAGAGGAGGACATTGAAACAGATGCTAAAGGCTTTAATAAAGAGGAGACTCATATTCATTTCTGCTTGCTAAATTTAATACAGTGATGATCAAAATCTATTTTGTCTCTAGGGTCTTCAGAATGGAAATGTGGGTCTTGACATGTATTCATCCTAACTTCACATTATAACACTGTGGATATGGAGTTTATTAAAAAGAGATAAGACTAATGAATCATGAATATTTTAATAAAATGCTTATTATATATCTGGTATTACATACTGTGGTAATTATGGAAATTACATTCCCTAAACTTAAAGAACTTGTAATGTGTGCAAGTTAGGTTAGAGAATAAAAGACTACTACAGGGTAGAAGTTAAAAAGGAGAGTAAATGTGTACAACAGGTGTTGTGTTCGAAGGAGGGATAGGTCTATTTTATTAGGATCTTATATGACTTTTGAAGAAAAGAAATATAGATGACTTTGTAGGGCTTAGAGGTATATTTTGTGTAGGTTGTTTTCATCTAAGATTGAAATAAATTGTATCAAAACAGGACATCCTTTTATTCTGTATTTCCTATTGAGGTAGTCTTTAGTTGCCATAATGTCTTACATTTTCTGACTCAGGGGGAAATTCCTAATATCATTACCTTCATCCTTTCCTTTCTCCAAAGTATATGCCCTTCAATTTGGGAATTTCAAAAAGACATTACTCATTTTAACAACAACTCACCAAATAGTTGAATGTAGTCGAATGATTTTTCCTTTGGTTTCTTCCAAAAGTTTTCAGTTTCCACGGAGCTATGTATAGTTGAGGGAAGAATTTTTTCCCCAAGATCTGAGATGAAGGCTATAGCCTCTATTTAGCATGAAGCAAATCAAATGGTTTTTTAACAGACACTAATAAGAATAAAACTGTGCAATTTATCAAAATAATTCCCCTAAGCTATTTGGGAGTGTCCACATTGTACCTCAACCAAAAATGCCTTTTGACACAAGTCACTATAGTGTTATTCAGGTTTCATTGCTAGGAGACAGGGCCTTTTGCCATGGCAGACTCCACAGTGTTCAGCCAGTAGTATCATTTGCCAATCAGAAAAAAAAAGAGAAGGATAGAGGGATCTCAATTATAGCCATGAGACCACAGTGGTAAAAAAAAAAAAGTATTTGTCAACACAATAACATCATATTTCACAAGTCTCTTAGAGGGAAAAATTAAGAAAATTTGAAAACAAATCCTTTCCTTAAATCTTTCAACTAAGGAAGCCAAATAAATAATGGTAGTTTTACTCTTCCTGTCATATTTCTATTTCAGTAGTGAAACTGAGGGTATATGGAAGACTATAGAAGAATTACAAAAAAACATCATAAATGAATGACAATTAAAAATTGAATTTCTCAATAACAAATAATAGTGTCTCTGCTAATAGTTTTAACTTTGAATCTAATTTCTTTTTATAGATGCTTTTGGCAAAATCCCTGTTATTTAGAATTAGTTCCAACTTCCTTTTCCTGTTTTAACTTTTTCACTTACTGGGAAACATTTAAAAGCATGCTTGATGAAGAAAACCTTTAAATTCCAGAACTTCCATCGAAAATAAACTATTAGTCAAGTACTGCTTCTAAGTGAATTAAGACTGGCAGAGGGAGCATGGGAGAGGGGAGGAATACTCTCACCCCTTAGGCAGGAGGAGTGGCAGGGTGGACAGATGTGAGTCTAATGGTGGTGCTCACTTGTAATCTCAGCACTTAGAAGGCTGGGACATGCAGGTTGGAGACAAGCCTTAGCAACTTAGAATGATTCTATTTCAAAACAAAAAATAAAAAGGGCTGGGAGTATAGAGGAGGTAGAATGGGGGTAGAATGCCCCTGCATTCAATCCTCAGTACAAAAAAAAAAAAGAAAAAAGAAACAAAACAAACAATCAGAAAACAAAGACAACCAAGAAAAGACAGCAAAAGACTCAAGAAACTTTAAAGCTCTGAGGATTTCTTCTTTCCTCTCCACAGCCTGCAATATGCAAATGGCAGCCCTTTCCCTGGGCCGGCTCTTCCTTGAGAGCCGCTGGTTTGAAGGTTCAGGAGAGCGCAGGAGAGCAGGGATGAGCTCATTGTGGTCAGTTATGGATTTTGTTGCTTTCAGGCAGCAGAAATCTTCATGAGGATTATGGAAAGCTGAAGATAAGGGCCAGCCGCACCTCCCAGGAGCGGAGTGGAGGGTGGAGGGTGTGAAGGCTGGTGCAGACACCGCAGCAGGCTCCCTCTGTTCCTCTGGTTGAGAGTTCTGGAGTCAGTCCCCTCCCCAGGAGTTCTGATGCATGCAGAGATGATCGGTGTGAGAAGTACATTTTCAGTAAGTCCCACTGTGGACCCAGCACTCGTTTCCATGCCGGCCAATTCCCAGTGAGGAACCGTGCTCACTGATGAAGGCGAGGCTTCTATATCAGAAGGCTTCTCAGATATGCTCATTATTTGTCACCACAGCAAACATAAAATCAAGTCATTCCTCCAATATGTAGAGAGAAGGCCAAGAGTGGGCTAGAAAAAAAGGGGAAAAGGTAAGATTATAAATGGTAGTTCTTAATTTCTCCCAGAATTCCACTATCTCTTGCCATTTGGCCTACACCTGCAAACCTCACTTTACTGAAGTTAACTGAAGTTAGCAGGAATCACTCTTTTGGGAAGACAAACTGGCAATTAGCTATTGTTTTTCATTTATACTACTTGCTGAGGATTGTGATAAAGGATTTTTTCTCCCTACCTTCAGAGATATCACAAATAGGTAGAGAGGGAATGATCTAAATTCAGTGCCATCGAAATTGTAGTTCCTAGAAATTCTTCTTCGGATCTGGAAGTATCATTACTGTTGGTCCCAGTTTTCACAAGGATGCATTGAGAGGCAGAGTTGCCGTATCACAGGCTCAGGACCAAACTGCCTGGACTGAAATATTGGCTCTGATGCTCGCCAGCTGTGTGAACTGAGACAAGTTACTTAAGCTCTCTGTTCCTCAGTTTCCTGATTCATAAAATTGAAGTATTAATGATAGAACTATAGAATTACTATAAATATTAAATGAGTTAATATATAGATCGTTAATATATAGATAAATATTAAATGAGTTAATATATAGATAATATAACAGATAGATTATCTTTTGTACCATATAATAAGTGTTCAATAGCTATTAGCTGTCATTATTTTCCACTGTTATGCTGATAGTGAGATATTGGAGTGGACTACATCAGAGACAGCTGGTAAAATGGCTCTTTCAGCTAGATCTTAGTCTTATGATATCAAAAGATCCTGACCTCAAGTAATCCTCCCAGTAGTCTGCTAGAAGTCTCATCTCTAGATATGTTCCTTAAAGGCCTTATGGAGACAGGGACTTTACAAACTGCTGTTCTTTAAAATTTTCTGCCTTTGTGTCTCTACTAAACCCGTTTTCCTGCTCACTCTTTCTCATCCTGCCTCTCTGCTTTGGCCCTAATTCTACTCAAACATATTTCCATCTTGGCATTAAATTTTGTGTATTTCTACCATGGGGCCATTAGTTCTCTAGAAGGACTCTACTCTTTCTCCAGTACTTGGCATAGAGCTTAGCTTGTGGTAGGTGAATAATGATTAAGTTTTGAATGCAACTGGTTGAATTCTTGAGTTCTGAGAGTTGTCAAGCCTCATAGCCCATTGTATCCTTATGATTTGAGGTCATTTTTAACTCAAGCTAATGCCTGTTGTCTTTAGGCTGTTCAGGCTGCAGTAACAAAAATAGTATAAACTGGGTGACTTGTAATCGACATATTTCTCACAGTTCTGGGGACAGAGGTCCAGGATCAAGGTAGCAACAGATTCAGTATCTGATGATGGCCTTCTTTCTCATATATAGCACCTTCTTGCTGTGTTCTTACATGGTGGAAAGCTCTAGCTATCTCTCTGTAGTCTCTTATAAGGGTGTTGATTCCAACCATGAGAGCTCTGACCTCCTCATGTAATCACTTCCTGGAATGGTCCCCCAGACCTCATGGAAACGGGGTAGCAAAGTTGGAAGTTGGGCTTGATTGTAGTCTCAGCAGTGGATAAATCCGTTTTAATGGATTTATCTGGGTGGTAGCCCAGGCTTGTAGGATGTGGCTGGAGAAGTTGGGTCCCCAGGGCTTTGGCCTTGGGGATTACATATGATTCCTCCCCTTGCTCACTCTCTTGCTTCTGGCCTCGGTGATGTGAGGAGAGAAGCCTTGTGCTCTTCATCTCTCTGCTTCCTGCCACCATGCCTTAAGAGCCATGGTCCCCGGCCTCACATAGACTGAAACTGTGAGCAAATAAATCTTCCTTCTTCTAAGTTTTGTGATCAGGTCTTTGGATTATAACCGTGAAAATGCTGACAAATATACTTCCCTAAAGCCCCACCCCATAGTACCATCATTTTGGGGGTTAGAATTTAAATACACATTTTGATGGGTGTTTAAAACTCATGTGTTCTTTTCATATGCAAAATACATTCATTCCATCCAAATGGCCCCCAAAGCCTTAGCTTGGTCAATTTAAAACTCTAACATTGAGAGTCTCATTAAATATCATTTAAATCAGATATGGATGAGATTTAAGGTACAATTCATCCTGAGGCAAACTTCTCAGCAGCTGTGAACCTGTGAAATAAAGCATGTACGCACTTCTAAAATACAATGGTGGGGCAGGTATAGTATAGACATTCCCATTCTGAAAGAGGGAGATGGAAAGGAATCATAGTTCCCAAGTAAGTCCAAAGCCCAACAAAGCAAAGAACATTAAATCTTAAGGCCTGGCCGGGCGTGGTGGTGCACGCTTGTAATCCCAGTACTTTGGGAGGCAGAGACCGGAGGATCCGGGTTCGCGGCCAGCCTCAGCTCTCTCTCTCTCTCTCTCTCTCTCCTTAGTGAGGCCCTCCGCAACTCCGTGAGACCTGGTTTCAAAATAAAGTATAAAAAATAGGGCCGGGGGCGTAGCACGGAGGTAGAACGCCCCTGCATTCAATCCCCGGTACCGCAAAAAAAAAAAAAAAAAAAAATCTTAAGGCCTGAGAAAATCTTTTTTAACTGTATTTCTCTACCTGTGGACACACAGAATAAAGGTTGGGCCCCAAGGCTCTGAGAGGGCCTGCCCCATGGCATCCTGGGTGCATTTCACACCCCAGATTTCCTGGTTGGAGTCATGCGCCTCACTCAGGCAGGGGTTGCATACCCCAGTACTTCTACCAGTCTAGGGTCGTGGGGTGACCCTGCTCCCACAGCTTCACTGGGATTTGTCTTAGTGGGTGCTTTCTGTAGGGACTCTCCCCTGTGGCTGCTTATGTCTCCCTCAGACTCATTAACTGCCAAGGTGGTGGTATTAAGAGGTGGGGACTTTGGGGTGATTAGATCAGGAGAGCAGAGCCCTCATGACTGGGATGAACACCCTTAGAAGAGACCAGAGACAGCTAGCGAGTTCTTTCACCATGTGAGGACATGGAAAGAAGGCTCTGCCTCTGAGAAAACAAGTGTTCACCAGACACTGAGTTTGAGGCTGCCTTGATCTCAGACTTCTCAGTCTCCAGACCTATCAAAATAAATGTTTGTTGATTATAAACCACATGGTTTATGATATTTTTGTTATAGCAGCCCAAACAGACTAAGACACCTATTCCATGATGAATAACTTCAGCAAATTCAGCAGCACTCCCTCCCCAGTATTCTATCACACCCATGTTGGCTCCTAAGAGTTATTTACCTTTCTATTCTTGCTCCAAAGCTTAGGACTCTTCAAGCAAAAGAAAATTCCCATCATCTGAGTATGTGTGATATGTCATGTTTAGGAATTTCAACTCTATTGCTTTGGAAAATCCTGTACCTGTTTCTGGTCACTGCTCTTATTTTCCTTAATGAATATTACACATTACTTTAGAAGTCTCATTCTTTTGTGCACGTCATTCTCAAGAGATAACCTTTTCCTTTTTTCCACTGAGAAAATAGAGATCACAGGAATTAACTACCTTTTTTTTGCTTTTCAGTTCCTAACTTCTCATTTCCTTGCCTCTCTCACCCCCAACCCCTCTCTTTTCTACAAATTCTTCAGGCTATCTTCTTCTGGCTCCTCCAAGATCTGAATCTATCAACTGTATTTCCTTTCTTTGATTTCAATCGTTCTCTTTCCATTGCTTTCATTTTCCAGACCAGAAAACTCAAGTATCAACATTGTAAAAATTTTCTTCGGGATCTTATCTCTACTAAATTGATCACCCGAACTGTCAATTCACATTAAATTCTATTAATATCTCTTTTTTAAAAAAACAGTGATCACTGAATTTTTTAAAAATTTTAGATTGTCAAACCCAAAGACTTTTCTTCTTAGCATACTTGATCTGTCTGGAGATCATATCCTGCTAACCATTTCCCTTTTTAAAATCTCGTCTCCCTGATACTCCATGACACACACTTCCCAAGATCACGCCTGTCTCTATCCTCAATATGTTTCACCAATTCCCTCTTTTCCTCCCACTCTTGTTACATATTGGTGTTCCCCATAATTTTTCCTTGGACTTGCTACTTCCTAGCTACTTCCCAAAGAGTACCTCCATTTTTACTTTTCTTCTGAGGCCTACATTTCCAGCTGCATGCTAGATATCTGAGCATAAATGCCTCTTAAATGTCTCAGATTCAGCATGGTCCAAACCAAACTCTTCATCTCATCCCTTTTGAATCTGCTATGTTACAGGGTAAATGATAGTTTTATTCAATTGCTCAGGATGGAGAGACTAAAGATACTCTATGCCTATCTCATACTTACCCACAATATGTAATTAGTCACTTGGCTTTCTGAATTCAAGTTCCAAACACCTTGAATCTATTTTTCTCTGCCTACTGCCGTGCCTTGTTTCAGGCTTTCATCATCTATTGCTCATCTGATCAAATCAGCCTCTCATCTCCTTTCTCTTTCTTAGTTGCTGCCACCTCCAATTTATCCTCCATCAGGTGCCTAATATCTAAACCTTTTCATTTACTAAACTGAAAATTTGCCGGGCGTGGTGGCGCACGCTTGTAATCCCAGTACTTTGGGAGGCAGAGACTGGAGGATCCGGGTTCGCGGCCAGCCTCAGCTCTCTCGCTCTCTCTCTCCCTGTCTTTCTCTCTCCCTCTCTCTCTCTCTCCTTAGCGAGGTCCTCCGCATCTTCGTGAGACCTGGTTTCAAAATAAAGTATAAAAAATAGGGCCGGGGATGTAGCGCGGAGGTAGAATGCCCCTGGGTTCAATCCCCGGTACCGCAAAAAAAAAAAAAAAACCCTGAAAATTTAGAAATTTTCAATTTTCTGCTAATAAGCTTCTTTGTTGTCCTGCTGTATATCTTTAGCTTTAGCCTACCTTACCATACATCTCTCTTAGGATTCCTCACACCATACAGGAATAGTTGTGCTGGGCTGATGATGCCATGCCCTTTCATGCTTCTGTACTAGTTGCTCTTTCTTATGTGAACCTTCTCCCACTTTTCCATTTTCAATTAGCAATAATTGCACCTTGGATAAACCTCATTGGCTATGATAGTGCCACTGTGCCAAGCTCCATTTTATTTATCCATCAGAATGTCAAATAAACTGAAAGAATACATAAAATAAACTTTTAAATCCATGCCTCCAGTGCCAGCCAAGCATCATCTGCATGAAACCTTTAATATCTCTGAAAATAGGCATAGCCATTTCTTACATTTTATAACTTCTTCACAAGTGGTTATTTTTTAGTAATGCTTTCATTGAATTATATTTCTCTATCAGGCTTTCCCAACATGCTGTCTTCATCCCTAAACATGGAAAATAACTGGGATTTGAACATGGGTTGACTACATGAAAAAAATGAGTTAGAAGTTCAAGAATTCCCCTCAATCATTACTGATGTGATTTCATCTTTAAATCTGTCATTGAAGAAACAAAAAGACCCCGAGGGAACTGACTCATATGACAATTAATGCTTGTTGGAAGTTCTAGAAAGGAAGAATTGGGTTGGGAATATCCCAACTTGAAGAATCTTCCTGGGTAGACAGATTAAGAAAGTGCAGTGCAACGAGAGACTCTGGTCTTAAATATGCAACTGTGGCCACTGGGCTGTGGAGTCAGAAAAGTAATTCCCCAGTGAGAGAGTACGAGAAAGGAAGCTTGAGGAAGGAACCTGACACAGGCTTTCCCAACTACTCAGTTCTGCTTGGGATGGACCTGAGGCTTGCCTGCTGATTATGGATAGGTTCATCTTCTGGAAAAAACACAAAGGGAATGGCATACTTCTTTGACACTAGGAAATTCATTCTCTGTAGTATATGCTGGAGGTTTTCCTGTGCATTCTATAATGCTTGTCCCTTCTCTCCATCAGAAATGTTGGTGGTCTTGCCGGGCATGGTGGCACACACTTGTAATCCTAGTACTTGGGAGACTGAGACAGGAGGATCCAGGTTCACAGCCAACCTCAGCCACTTAGTGAGGCCCTCCGCAATTTAGTGAGACCCTGTTTCAAAATAAAGAATAAAAAATAGGGCTGGGGTATAACTCATAGGTAGAATGCCCCTGGGTTCAATCCCCAGTACCGCCAAAAAAGAAAAAAAAAAAGAAATGTTGGTGGTCTTTAGAAAAGTAAAATGGAAAGAAATCAGAGAGAGAACCTAGTTAATTATATAATAATACCTTCAGTTACCCTTGCTTGATTTTCTTCATGTAACTTTATAATTGATTTTCTAATGGTCCCATTACTGGGATAATTGCTTAATCATGATATATTATTATGATTCGTAGAATATATCACTAAAGTTTTTCACATCCTGTTCTGTTATGGCACACATAGAAAATAGTAGTACTCACATGATACCCTAACATAAACTAGAGGGGATTGAGAGGTGACTGGATGAAACATGAGGAAGAAATCATTGTATTGTCTCTATAAGAAAAACAATATAATATTTTGAGGAAGATATTAATCATTGGACTCGAATAAAAATTCCAACCTGCAAATAAGATATTTCTGAATGTATCATGGTAATGTTTATCTTGTTCCTAGGGACACAGCTTTCTTATAAATATCAGGCTTTATGGTTAAAATCATGACATGATTCTCTGGTAAAAGGTTTAGTGATGTTCTCGGATTTTTGTCTTATTCTGTTTGTGTTGCTATAACAAAATACTTGAGGCTAGAGCCATTTATAAATAACACATTTATTTCCCATAGTTCTGGAGACTGGGAAGGCTAAGATCATAAGTTCAGGGTGCCAGCAGGCTCATTGTCTGGTGCGGCATTAGGATCTGTCTCCAAGATGATACCCAGTTGCCACGTTCTCCAGAGGGGATGAACACTGTCCTCATGTGACAGAAAGGACGGAAGGGCAAAGGGTCCTATCTGGTTCCCTCCAGCCCTTTGTTAAGGTCACTAATCCCATTCACAAGGAAGAACCCTCATGACTTAGTTACATGAGAAAGGTCCCACCTCTTAATACTGGTGCGTTGGAGATTGAGTTTCAAAATGAAGATTGAAGGCACACTATCATTCTTCACACACAAAGCTAATTAAATTTTAAGACACACTTTATGTTCATTAAAAACACTTACGATAACTAAAATTGTATTTCAAGCTAAAACATTTCCTTTTATTTCATTGCTAACTGCAATGTCAATATTTATTACATGAACGTGGTGGATTTTGCATCCAACTAAACTTTTAACATTGAACATTTCATAGTAACGGTACAGCTTTTATTTGGAGAATATGCACAATTATAAGAACATCCCTGCATCACGAGTTTGATGCCCTCTCAAGGAAACAGCTTCAAACATGCCCGCTCCACAGCTAAGAGACATGTTCCCCAGGATCCTCTGTCTTGCCTTTGCAAATGGGGTACCTGTTCCTGAGCTGGCATCTGACTGCTGAAACTGATGTCCAGTGGTAGTGGTTGTTCTGATCAGCAAGTTGTGGGTGAAAGGCAAGCACCAGGAACATCTCAGCCCTCATGTGCTTTCTGTCTCTTGCAAGAGCTGGCCATGCCAACTCCATCTTACCCACTCAGCCAGCTCAGACCTTCCAACACACCAACAAGATCATCACTCTCTGCAGCTAAAGGTGCTGGGACTGAAGCTACTCCTGATCCCTTGTGACTGCACACATGCAAACAGTTTTCTGGATATTTCTTATTTGGAAAGCTTTGCACTGGTGGATTAATTTTGCTCATATATTATTTGTAATTTTCTGTAGATAATTAAGCTTTACCTTTATTTTTCTTTTCTCTTTTTTGTGGTACTCATGTTTGGTCTATGGCATCAGCTAATTATACTGGCTTCATACAAATTGAGTAGTTTTTTAATCTTTTTTTTTCTGTTCTGGAAAAGAGTAGGCAGGATAGGGATAGTCTGTGAGTTGAAGGTATTCTAGGACTTATTTGTAAAAGTGACTGAATACAGAGATTTTGAAGTATAGGTTTTTAAGTTAATTTTTAGTTTAGATTATCTCTTTATTGAACTTTTCATAAACTTCGATACTTTACATCTTTAGAAGTGCTGTTTTTATTGTTTAGTTTTTCAATGCAGTGCACATATTATTCTCTCATAATTTAAGTATTTTTCTTGAAGTTGGAGTGTATCACCACAGTGGTTGAGATTTCAGACTACAGTCTTTTAGGATTCCAATAAAGTCATTATCAATTGTTTCCTTGTGGCTTAGACAAGTTTCTTAATGCTCTGAGGCTCAGTTTACTTACCTGAAAACTTGGAATACAAATGACATCTACCTGGAAAAGCTGTAGAAAGGATTAAATATGCTAATGCTTATAAATAATTCCACACTTTCTGGCATGTAGCCAGCTGCAAGTAAATGGTAGTTGTTTTATTTTTATTCTAATAGTTATATATTATCATTATTTATTCATTCGTTTATTTATTGCTGCTTTTTTTTGCGGTATCGGGGATTGAACCCAGGGGCGTTCTACCTCTGCGCTACACCCCCGGCCCTATTTTTTTATACTTTATTTTGAAACCGGGTCTCACGAAGTTGTGGAGGGCCTCACTAGGTAGAGAGAGAGAGAGAGAGAGAGAG
>PVJS01048084.1:0-15183 GCA_004027185.1 Glis glis
GTTCAATCCCCGGTACCGGGCAAAAAATAAATAAATAAATAAATAAATAAGCAAATAAATAAATATGAGTCACATTACACTTGGACGGTTAAACCGTGGGTTAATTTTCTAATAAAGATGATGACACATGCAGCGTTTTATTATGCAACTCTCTTCTGTCTGACCATGAATGTAAAACCTTCGGTGGGTTCTAGTCTATTCTTACAGATGAAGCAGGCTGGGGTGTTTTATAGTTTCCCTCCTCTAACCCGGAAAGGAAGGGAATTCCCAAGCTTTCCCATGATGCCAAACTTCTTACATCTGTGTGATGTTTTCAGCACCACCAAGCACTCTGACCCACTTTATCTCATTCTCTGCTCACAGTGGCCTGACTAGGAACACAGAGCACTAGGAGAAGCTGATGGAAGGCAGGAACGCTTAAAGGACTCTCTCTGAGCTTCACTTAAGGTGGCCGTTGCAGGTCAGGGGCTGGATTAGTCAGTCCCTATTCTGACTTCATGCAGGGATATGCCAAAATAGCCCTAGCACCTGAAAAGTTCGAGCTTGAGACAAGAAGCTAACTGTACTCAGCCTCCAGGCACTGTGGAGTCCGGGAGTTTTGTTTGTTGGTTGGTTGGTCTGTTTTTCCAGCCCCTTCCAGGCTGGCTACCATCTTGAAGTCCCCCAGCTGTTACACTGATTCTGGTAAGATGTTCCGTCCTTTGAGCTCAGGCTCTGGTTGTAAAATGTTCCAGGTGGCTGATGGGAAAATGAGAAAAGAGGAGCTGAGCTTATGACAATATTTACCTGGTATGTGAGCCCCACACACTATTCATCTAACATGAGTTAGGTCTAAGAGGGCCTTTTTTTTGTTTTTGGTCATGGAGTTTGATGTTGAAGCTTACCAGAGTTAGCTTCTCATGTGGAAAGTTTCGTATGAAACTAGACATGTGGAATTGAACTGTGGGTGGCTTTGTTTGTTGTTGTTAATAATGGAAAACATGACTTTAATTATTGGTTGTATTTTTCTCAGCCTCCAAAAAAGACCCATGAGCTGCTGATGCCCAGTGGGGACCCTAGCTATCAGGAGGCAGAAGCCTGTACTGTCTCAAAGACACACGTCAGCCCCGCCGTGAGCACTCGCAACTTGCTTGCTGTGTCAGACTCTTTAGGGGCAATCTGTGCTGTGCATCTGAGGTTCTGTGAAACTCAGACATCCTGCTCACTCCCTCTCCCTTATTTTCCTTTACCACTTTTTTTTCTTCTTTTTTTTTTTTTTTTGCAGTACTGGGGATTGAACCCAGGGGCATTCTACCTCCAAGCTATACCCCCAGTCCTATTTTTTATCCTTTTATTTTGAAACAAGGTCTCACTAAGTTGCAGAGGGCCTCACTAAGTAGCTGAGGATGGCCACGAACCCTGATCCTCTGGTCTCAGCCTCCCAAGGACTGGGATGACAAGCCTGTGCCACCACACCTGGCTTCCTTTATCACTTTTAAAGATGAGGGATAGCCAGGTGTGGTGGTGCATGCTTGTCATCCCAGTACTTGGGAGGCTGAGACAGTAGGATCCAAGTTCGCAGCCAGCCTCAGCTACTTAGTGAGGCCTCTGCAACTTAGTGAGACCCTGTTTCAAAATAAAGAATAAAACCGGGTGTGGTGGTGCACGCTTGTAATCCCAGTACTTGGGAGGCTGAGACAGGAGGATCTGGGTTCGCGGCCAGCCTCAGCTACTTAGTGAGGCCCTCTGCAACTTAGTGAGCCCCTGTTTCAAAATAAAGAATAAAAAATAGGGCTGGGGGTGTAGCCCGGAGGTAGAATGCCCCTGGGATCAATCCCCGGTACCGCCAAAAATAAATAAATAAATAAATAAATAAAGAGAATAAAAAATAGGTCTGGGGATGTAGCTCAGAGGTAGAATGCCCCTGGCTTCAATCCCCAGTTCCACACACCCACAAAATAAATAAATAAATAAATAAATAAATAAATAAATAAATAAATAAGAGGGATGCTTTTTATATATATTTTTTTGCCTATAAATGCCCCTTGCAAAAAACAAGCAGGGATTCTTTAGCATGCATTCTGTTTCTCCAGGGAAGTCCAAATTGACAATTCATTCCTGTGTATCAAAATCTCCTGCTCCCAACCTGGCTGCAGCAGCTTTCTTTCCCTGGGAACACTGCGTTAGCAGGCTTGGACCTGCTGCTTCCAGCAACCACGCTCCTGGCTGGCTGGCTCCGTCGACAGGTAGCCTCACATGCCCTGGCCTGCAGAGCTGGCCTTTGCTTCAGTACAGAATGCCAGGAAGCACCAGCTGATCGAATTTATCCTCGAGCAGTAAAGGGCTCCTCCAGAGATGCTGAGAAATGGTCCATGTGGCCTTTGTCAGATCACGGCAGACTGGCTCCCAGAGCAAATAATATCACTGATTTGTCTTTCTCCATACTCCTGTGTCAGCCTCTAAGGGAAAGAAAGGTGAGCTCATGGGAGGATTCAGAGAACAGCAATTGCTGAGTCAGAATGACAGCACTGGAGAGTTTAGAAGATGAGGCTTCCTCCAGGCGTGGTGGCGCACACTTGTAATCCCAGGGCTTGGGAGGCTGAGACAGGAGGATCGCAGGTTCGCGGCCAGCCTCAGCTACTTAGTGAGACCCTCTGCAACTTAGTGAGACCCTATTTCAAAAATAAAGAATAAAACAGGAATGGGGGTGTAGCTTGGAGGTAGAATGCCCCTGGTTTCAATCCCCAGTACCACAAAAAATTAATTAATTAATGAATTAAAATGAGGCTTTGTAGTTGGGCATCCTCTTCTGCCTGAGTTATTAGCTTCTTCTGGCTGTGCCAGGACCCAGCATGGGGTGAGGGAGATGAGGGAGAAATAAGAGCCAGGGGAAGTGGTCTGATATGTGTATTTGTACTTGTGATTGCTCGAGATGGACTAGGGAAAGCGCCCTTAACTAGAGAGGCGACCCGCTGTTCTGTCTAAACCAACATGACTCATGTCGGATTGTTAGCTATTCATTTTGTTTTCCGGAGAAGGAATGTAGTGCAGTGGGGAGAACTTGGGAGAGAACTCAGTTAACAGGGCCCAGCCTTGCCTTTCACTTGTCTGTAAAATGGGAGTAGTTAGACCTGCAGAGCTGTCATGAGGATTAAATGACAGGACCAGCGCACTCAGTTCTGCCCATAAAGATGAGGCTGAATTTTCAACTCTTGGAAGAAG
The DNA here is from genome assembly GCA_004027185.1 of Glis glis. Classification (NCBI taxonomy): domain Eukaryota; kingdom Metazoa; phylum Chordata; class Mammalia; order Rodentia; family Gliridae; genus Glis; species Glis glis. The sequence goes on from PVJS01048084.1 coordinate 3,202, forward strand.
CAGCAACTCGACGTCTTTAGAAGCCCTTCGGAGGCTCAGCAGTGTTGTTGTCAGGCTATTCTCCCTCTATCTTTCCTAAGATCTGGGTTTAAACATAGTTCCTCCCTGACCTATGCTCAGGTTCACCCACAGCTGCTAAAGTCCCCAACAGGATCTGTGTCTAGTTGCACGAACCTGATCAACAATGAGAAAATTTAGACATACATATGAAGGTTTGTCCCCAAAACCTCAACTCTGAAGAGAGGGGGATTTATTAATATCCACCAGGAGCCTAAGGATTTGTCTCTCCAACCAGAGACCAGAGATTCAAGTGGACGTGTTGGCACGGTACATTCAAAGCGTGGACTTTGTTTTCTAATCTGTACAGTGGGTACAGTAACCTCAGAGTGTTTTTGTGGGGGTTATACGAGATGGCAGAGCCAGCTTTCAGTCAATGTTTCCACACTTCCTTCTGCCAGCATACAAGGTCTTGGGTAATGAGGGGATGGGCATGCATGTTGATACGTTAGCCCACACCCCCATGCTTTGCCTGTCCACACCCCCAACACACACCACTGGACAGCCCCTCCATGGGGCGGGGGCACATCAATGGTAGGCGCCCCTCAGATCCCACACCCAGTGAAATAGGTCTGGCCTGCTTGAATAAGGAACTTGGGGTCCTCATATCTAGTTTAGTTTGGGAGGAAGCAAGGTCCTGGTGGTCCCTGGAGCTTGCTTCATTTGTAGGGGCAGCTGAGGTCGAAGGCCAAGGAGGACCCTCTAAAACACACCAGGCAGCGGCCTCTCTTGCCTGGACCTAGGGGTCATACTGGCTGGAAGGTGCAACAGCATCTAAGTTGCTCCCTTTCACAAGGGCCAAACTAGACCTCAAGAAATTCCAACTGCCTTAGCTGGTCGGGCATGGATGGCACATGCCTGTAATCCTAGTACTTGGGAGGCTGAGACAGGAGGATTACAGGTTCAAAGACAGCCTCAGCAAGGTAGTGAGACTGTCAACAACCTAGGGAAACCCTGTTTCAAAATAAAAATTTAAAAAAGGGCTTGGGGATGTAGCTTGGAGGTAGAACACCTCTGGGTTCAATCTCCAGTTACACACACACACACACACACACACACACACACACACAGAGCAAAATTCAACTTCCCAGGCTCTTGAAGTGGATCCCACATGGGGACACTTGTGGATGTTGGGTTGGTACACTCCAGTCATTCCCTAGCCAGTTCTTCATCACGGACTGTGTCCCCCCCATAAAAGGCCACTGAGGCTCTGAGTCCCTTTCCTTCCCAAGGCCACTCCGGGCAGGAAGCCAACGAGCACTTTATGAAAAAGAAGATGCATAATGTATAATGCTTTGGACTAAGCCTTGGTGACCACATCACCCTGGTTTCTGCTAAGCTGTGTGTGCATTTGGAAGGGCAGAAAAGGACTGAGATGTCGCTCAGTGGGAGACCGAGCATGTGCGAGGCCTTGGGGTCAATCCCCAACAACAACAAAAAGGGAACTGGGAGCAAAGTGCTCAGATTTAAAAATAACACGGAGTCTGGCATGGTGGCACATGTTTGTAATCCCAGTACTTGGGAGGCTGAGACAGGAGGATCCGGGTTCGCAGCCAGCCTCAGCTACTTAGTGAGGCCCTCCGCAACTTAGTGAGACCCTGTTTCAAAATAAAAAATAAAAAAATAGGGCTGAGGGTGGAGCTTGGAGGTAGAATGCCCCTGGGTTCAATCCCTACTACTGCAAATAAATAAATAAATAAATAAATAAATAAATAAATAAAAATTCAGTAGCCACATTGAAAAAGGAAAAGAAATTTGATTTTGATGATATGTTAATTAAATCCAGTATATCCAAAGCATTATTTCAACATGTAATCAATATAAAGATCTTTATTGAGAGGAACTACATCTTCAAAATCCAGAGTGCATTTTACACTTGCAGCAGTTTCAACAGATGCGAACATTTCATGAGACTTGATCTGTGTTTATATTTCATGAAACTTAGCGGAGGTGGTGGAGCAGGCTTGTAATCCCAGTACTTGGGAGGCTGAGACAGGAGGATCTCAGGTTTGTGGCCAGCCTCAGCTACTTAGTGAGGCCCTCAGCAATTTAGTGAGACCCTGTTTCAAAATAAAGAATAATAAATAGGGCTGGGGGTATAGCTCAGAGGTAGAATGCACCTGGGTTCAATCCCCAGTACCGCCAAAAAAAAAAAAAATCATGAAACTTACAGTTGAAAGAGTACATCCATAAAACCAAAGTGTTAAGCCAGGTGTGGTAGCGCACGCTTGTAATCCCAGTACTTGGGAGACTGAGACCAGAGGATCCGGGTTCACGGCCAGCCTCAGCTAATTAGTGAGTCCTTCTGCAACTTAGTGAGACCCTGTTTCAAAATAAAGGATAAAAATAGGGCTGGGGGTGTAGCTCGGAGGTAGAATGCCCTGGGTTCAATCCCCAGTACTGAAAAAAAAAAACAAAACCCAAAGTGTTCCAACCATACTTAAAACACTTCTCTCCCTCCCTTCCTCCCTCTCTCCTTCCCTCCTTTCATTTTCTTTCTTTGTTTCTTCCTTTTTCCCTTTCTCCTCCCCCTCCCAACCTACCCCTTTCCTCTCCTTGCTTCCTTCCTTCCTTCCTTCTTTTTTCTGCAGTACTGGGGATCAGACCCAGGGCAGAGGCTAGGCAAGTGCTCTTTGTTTTGTGTTATGGTTCGGGTTTGGAGTGTCCCCAAAGCTCTGGTGTTGAGCATGTCCCCATGCAGCAAGGTTCCAAGATGGGGCGTGGCTGGAGGAGGTGGGTCACCTAGGGGCGTGGCCTTGGGGACTATCTGTCCCTTGCTAACCTCCTTTCTCTCTCTCAGCTTCTGGTGGTTCCAGCCTGGGAACTGGCTGAACTCAGATTAAGAAATGCCCTCTGGCCAGGCATGGCGGTGCACTCTTGTAATCCCAGTCCTTGGGACGGCTGAGACAGGAGGATCGCAGGTTCGCGGCCAGCCTCAGCTACCTAGTGAGGCCCTCTACAACTTAGTGAGACCCTGTTTCAAAATAAAGAATAAAAAATCGGGCTGGGGGTGTAGCTCGGAGGTAGAATGCCCCTGGGTTCCATCCACAGTACTGAAAAAGAAAGAAAGAAAGAAAGAAAGAAATGCCCTCTGAGACCTCTAAAACTGAGCTAAGTAAATCTTTCTTTCTCCAAGTTGTGCTTGTCAAGTATTTTGGTCATAGCTGCAAAAATGCTAACCAAAACATTTTTTTTTTTTCAGTTCTGGGGATTGAACCCAGGGGCATTCTACCTCCGAGCTACACCCCCAGCCCAATTTTTTAATTTTTATTTTGGAACAGGGTCTCACTAAGTTGCGGAGGGCCTCACTAAGTAGCTGAGGTTGACCTCAAACCCAGATCCTCCGGTCTCAGCCTCCCAAGTACTGGGATGACAAGCGTGTACCACCATGCCCAGCTTATTCTTTTTATTTTTGAAACAAGGTCTGGCTAAGTTTTCCCAGGTTGGCCTACTTAAATATTTTCTAGTAACTGAGTTTGAGTATCAATCATTGAATTAAAAAATTTTGGGGGGGTTACTGGGGATTGAACCTGGGGCATTCTACATCCGAGCTACACCCCCAGGCCTATTTTTTGTTCTTTGACACAGGATCTCACTAAGTTGCAGAGGGCCTCACTAAGTAGCTGAGTCTGGCCACGAACCTGGATCCTCCGGTCTCAGCCTCCCAAGTACTGGGATTACAAGCATGCACCACCACGCCCGGCTTGAATTAAAATTAATAACTGTAAATGAAATCCAAAATTCAACTCCTCAGTGACACTAGCCACATTTCAAGAGTACAGTAGTTACATGGAGCTGGTGGCCATTTCCTGGGCCACGCCATGGGAAGAGGACAGAAGTGATTGGACGCCACCAGGTAGGTGGAACAGCCTGAGAGCCGGTGTATGCCTGGTGTGTGCCTGGTGTGTGCCTGGTGTGTGCCTGGTGTGTGCCTGGCATGAGCCCGGGATGATGTGAAAGCCAGTTTGCTCAGAATCAACTAGTTGAGGCTGAAGAGGTGGCATGGGGTCAGATTGGAAAGAGTTTGGGTGAGTGTGATGTTGGGATTTTACTGTCTCCAAACATAAACCACTGGAATATTTTTGGGCAAAGATTGGGTGACATGTGCACGGATGTAGGTGGATTTGTCTACCATCAGTGAGAGGACGGAGGGAGGAGACACCTGCCATGGAGAGCAAGATGGAGGTGGCCATGGTGACTCAGGTATGTGAACCTGGCTAATGTGAGCGTGCATAGGACCCTCCAGAGACTTCCCAAAGCCAGACTCTGCAGGACATAGAAACCAGCCAAGCTCTTTAGAAGGGTAAGGAAAGAGGCAGGGATGGCCTCTGGGCTGTATGCCTGGGAGACGGGTCAGCACCAGGAGCTTGAAGGAACCAGGGTAGTTCTTCTGGTTAGGAAGTAACTCAGCCCGGCGTGGTGGCGCACGCTTGTAATCCCAGTACTTTGGGTGGCAGAGACCGGAGGATCCGGGTTCGCGGCCAGCCTCAGCTCTCTCTCTCTCTTTCTCTCTCTCTCCCTCTCTCTCTCTCTCTCTCTCTCTCTCTCTCTACCTACCTACCTACCTAGTGAGGCCCTCCACAACTTCATGAGACCCAGTTTCAAAATAAAGCACAAAAAAATAGGGCCAGGGGTGTAGCGCGGAGGTAGAACGCCCCTGGGTTCAATCCCCGGTGCCAGTACCACAAAAAAAAAAAAAAGGAAGTAACTCCCTAAGACAGACAGTTGAACCCAGGCTTGGTGTCTGTATTTTTAATGGATCTTTTTTAAATCAAAGGTATAATTTATAACCCCAGCCCTACCCTCTGAATCACAGGGTGACCCTGGACTTTTGCCCCAGTTTGAGATTGTGTGAGACACTCCTTAGTCCTAGGGAACTCTTTGAGGTGCTGGGTCCAGGCTGGAGCCCAGTCAAGGGGCCTTCATTCTCAGAAGTTAAGGGACAGGGCTAGGCAGAAAGCCCTCTGCTCCCTGGCTGGGTTCTTCTTCTTCTTTTTTTTTTTTTTTGGCAGTACTGGGGTTTGAACCCAGGGGCATTCTACCTCCGAGCTACACCCCCAGCCCGATTTTTTATTCTTTATTTTGAAACAGGGTCTCACTAAGTTGCGGAGGGCCTCACTAAGTAGCTGAGGTTGGCCGCAAACCCGGATCCTCCGGTCTCAGCCTCCCAAGTACTGGGATTACAAGTGTGTGCCACCACGCCCCACAGTGGCTGGGTTCTTCTTACTGCTAACTTCTTTCCTGGGGAAAGCTTACTTCTCAGGTGAATCCAGGTTTTGCTGGGACTAGGAGGAGGGACCTGCTAACCTCCCCCTTGGCTCCTCTGTGCTCCCTGCCTGGAGTCCCTGTGATCCCACATCCGTGTGTACAGGGTCCAGATCAGAGGCGGGCATCCGGGGCTGCTGGCACAGCTGAGGACTGCCCTTTTGGCTGTGCTTTCTGCTCCCTCAAACAAGCCCAACGCTGCATTGTCTGGACATGTGGGGAGTGCCCGCACTGTGCCAGGTGTTGGGAGCATCACCGAGGGGAAAGAGGTCATGAGGAATTTACAGTGGGTGCGGCAGACAGGCCAACCAGCCGTTATGCTAAGTGCCCTGTGTCATGATGGGGGCAGGGACAGCTGCCCAGGGCTGGGAGAGTTAAAACATCTCAACTAGCCTGGGAGGTGGATGCGAGCTTGGAAAGGAGAGAATGAGAAGAGGGGGGATTATGGGCTGAGGGACGGTGTGGGTTGAGGACCCAGAGGTATGGATAATAAGGGAACAATGAGCTGGTGATGGTGGCTGTTTTCTCCTGAGCTCTTGCTACACACCAGGCACTGCCCGAGGGCTTCTCGCCTGCTAACCTTCTCTCCATTTCCCAAATGGGGAAACTGAGGCTCCCAGTAGTAAAAATGCACTTGCCAATGTCACTGTCAAGGTCCGGTGCTGATTCAAACCCATAAATGCCTGACTCATGCACCTCTTAAGCAACAGGGACCTGCAAGCCATAGAGCATCCTACTGGGAGACTTAGGGAAGCCACGCTGGATCTACAAATGCTAGGTTTATTGTTTTGATGAGTGGACCAGTCATGTCCTCAAGGGTCACGTGGTACTCACTGTTGCTATTTGGAATACACTAGAAGAATCAAACAGGTAGTTGTCTGCACAGGACCTGAAGGGGATGTTTAAGCCACCATCATGGCTCTGCTTGGCCACAGTGTGGGGTCCCCCCTCCCCGCCCCCAGTGTGTCCCAGTGGCTCTGACCCCCAGGCTGGGTGGGTCCGGGCAGGCGCTTCCTCCCACCACTGGCTGGGCATTGGGCCCAGACTCGGGCTTTTCTAGGTCAGGCGGTTCTATCTTCAGCCTGGCCTGAGGATACAGCTTGTGTAAACTGCAGACATCGCTGGCGCGCTGTGTAAACACAGACTATCTCCCACTCCAACATTTCCTTTGGGGAGGCTCCTCCAACGGGGAGCCTCCATTCCCACTTCTTATCAACTGGCGCTTCCTACCCTGATATAAGGAAGCTATTAAAGTCCGTTTCCTGGTATTGCCTTGACCCCACGGGGACATGCTCTTGTGGAAGCAAATGTCCCATAAGGGAGAATTTTTTCACACTCCTTAAATCCCTTACCCAGCCTCGAATCCCCCACATCAAACAAACCTGCAGGAATTTTGAGCATGTTTCCAGCCAAACCCTGTGCCCTTAACGTTTACTTTTTTACTCCGGCTAGTTTAAACATGTCTCCTTGGTTTTCCAGGCCCTTCTGGAGCAGACCTGGCTGCCTTTTTCATTTTATTTATAAACTTTTTCCCTTCCCAATGTCAATCTACTCTCCACCATCCCGCACATAGGTCCCGCTCCTCAGAGTCCCCCCATTTCCCTCTCGCTTTTCAGATTGTGAAAGTCCTGCCAAGTCCTACTGAAGGAAGGAATGAGGGAAAAAATGGCGGAGGCTATCCCTCAAGGTCTAGCTAAGACTTATCAGGGTTGAAGGGTCCATTCCTCACCTCAGGAACTCAGGATCGGCGGGGTCCTTGGCTTCTGTGGCAGAAAAGAATTTCAGCACGCGCCAGTCAGAGACAAAGACAGAGGTTTATTTAGGAAAGTGGGGGATACCCGTTCAAGGGAGAGCGTGGGCTATCTCTAGAGGGAGAGAGCTCCTGGGGTCTTTACAGGCCTTCTTTTTATAGCGGGGCCCGAGAGGGGGTGGCTAGGGACACGTGGCAGGGATGGATGACATGGGGTGGCCAGTCTCCTTTTTTTTGAATCCTCAGGTTCCTGCCATATTATTAGTGGATGCTGGGTGATATCTGGGCTTGACCAATGGTCAGACATTTTTTGGGGGGAATTCTTTGTTTGCCAAGCATCCCAGGAATTTCAGGTTTGAAGATAGGTCATTATGATTAAAACTTATAGGTCTGTTGAGGATCTTTGCCTAAGAAAAGGACAGGCCAGCTGGGCCATTATGATTAAAAGTGTGGCTTATTAAGGGCTTTTGGCCTAGGAAAGAGCAGACCCTGTAAAGTGAAGTTAAGGATTATGAAGTTTCTAGATTTTTTTTTGGTACCGGGGATTGAACCCAGGGGCGGTCTACCTCCGCGCTACACCCCCGGCCCTATTTTTTATACTTTATTTTGAAACCGGGTCTCACGAAGTTGCGGAGGGCCTCTCTAAGTAGAGAGAGAGAGAGAGACAGGGAGAGAGAGAGAGAGAGAGAGAGGGGGAGAGAGAGAGAGAGAGAGAGAGAGCTGAGGCTGGCCGCGAACCCGGATCCTCCGGTCTCCGCCCCCAAAGTACTGGGATTACAAGCGTGCGCCACCAAGCCCAGCTTTGAAGTTTCTAGATTTTAAAACTATATTTTCCCTTTCCTTTCCAGTTTGTTTCCTTTCTAATATTTTTATTTTTTCCCATTTATTTATTTATTTTTTTGCGGTACTGGAGATTGAACCCAGGGGCATTCTACCTCTGAGCTACACCCTCAGTCCTATTTTTTATTCTTTATTTTGAAACCGGGTCTCACTAAATTGCGGAGGCCTCACTAAGTAGCGGAGGCTGGCCGCGAACCCGGATCCTCCTGTCTCAGCCTCCCAAGTACTAGGATTACAAGCGTGCGCCACCATGCCCGGCTTCTACCTAATATTTTATTTCTCCTATCCTACCTCAGACTCATGTGAACATTCCCTGGCACTCTGACCTCTCATCTGAACTCCTGTGGAATTCAAAATCTCCACCACACAGTTTAGTACATGCTGTACCCAGTCTCAAAGATGGCTTCCAGTGAGTCTCCACTTCCGGCACTCATGTCCACATGTAGCTCCTCCCAAGTGGACAGGACCCATGTGTGTGACCGTGACACTGTGGCACAGAGTAAGACACAGCACGTGCCGGGCGTGGTGGCGCACACCTATAATGCCAGTACCTGACAGGCTGAGACAAGAGGATCATAGGTTTGTGGCCAGCCTCAGCAACTTAGCAAGGCCCTCTGCAACTTAGTGACACTCTGTTTCTAAATAAAAAATCATAGCCGCGCGCGCGTATTGGCACAAGCCTGTGATCCCAGTACTTGGGAGGCTGAGACAGGAGGATCGCAGGTTCGGGACAGCCTCAGCAAATAGTGAGACTCCCATTAACCTAGGGAGACCCTGTTTCAAAATAAAAATAAAAAAGGGCTGGAAGTCCCTGGGTTCAATCCCCAGTGCTACACACAATAAACTAAACTAAACTAAATAAATAAATAAAATAGGGCTGGGGGTGTAGCTCAGAGGTAGAATGCTCTGGGCTCAATCCCTAGTACCATAAAAATAAAAATAAAAATAAAAATAAAAAGAGACATTTTGGTCAAGCCCTAGCAAGCCCTGGGCAACAGTTTGTGTGTAACCTCAGGAGAGACCCTGGGCTACCTACCATGGGGCTCTAAGTTGCTCTCACATTCTTGACCCACAGGAACTATGTGAGAAATTGAATGTTTGGTTGTCGTATTAGCTGCTAAGTTTGGGGTAATTAACTATGCAACAATAACTCGCTAATTTAGAACTTAAATAATAAAAATGACAATAATAGTAGCAGTTAGTATGACTGCATTTGCTGTGTTTGATAAGCCATTGTGACTAAGGGTGTGGACTCATTAAGACTTCTGCCTGACTGAACACACCCTAGAGGGTGGAGTTATATTATAAACTTCCAAAATTTTAAATCTCTATTTTCCCAATGTCTCCTTTCTGCCTAATGTTTCTATCTTTTCTATTCTACCTCATCAACCATAAGTAATCTGCAATGACTTACAGTATGGGAGAAGCCTGGCATGATGGTCCATGCCTATAATCCCAGTATCTAGGAGACTGAGACAGGAGGATCACAGGTTTGAGGCCAGCCTCAGCAACTCAGTGAGACCTTCATCAATTTAGCAAGGCCCTCAGCAACTTAGTGCGACCCTGTTTAAAAAAAAAAAAATAGGGCTGGAGGTGTGGCTCCGAGGTAGAACACCTCTTGATTTAATCCCCAGTACTAAATCAATCAAACAAACAAAATATGGGGGAGATTTTCTTTGCTTATATGCAAAACACTATGCCATTTTATATAAGGTACTTGAGCAGGGGAGGACTTTGGTATGCTCAGGGAGTCCCAGAACCAACCCCCAAGGATAGTAAGTAAAGACTGGATAATTTGTAAAGAAAAAATGTATTTGTTACAGTTCCGGAGGCTGGGAAGTCCAAGGTCAGGGGGATGCTGAGGGCCCTCTTGCTGGTGGGGACTATGCAGCAGAAGGCGTGGTGGTACACGCTTGTAATCCCAGTACTTGGGAGGCGGAGACGGGAGGATCCGGGTTCGCGGCCAGCCTCAGCTACTTAGTGAGGCCCTCCGCAACTTAGTGAGATCCTGTTTCATAATAAAGGATAAAAAATAGGACCGGGGGTGTAACTCGGAGGTAGAACGCCCCTGGATTCAATCTCTGGTACCGCAAAAAAAAAAAAAAAAAAAAAGAAGTCTCTGCAAAGAGGCAGCGCAAAGCATCACATGGTAAGACTGAACAACTGTGCAGAAGCCCTCAGGAGCCCATCACATCCCACAGGTACCGCCTCCAAATACCATTGACATATGCCTGGGGGGGGTGAGGTTTCCTACACGAGAATTCTGGGGACAAATATTCAAACCCATACCAAGTGCCACCACCCACGTTCCGCGTAAATATCAGCTCGCTTCAGCTCCTGCTGGAAATCAGAGCTTCGAAAGTCTGGAAGAAAAGGGGGAGGGAGTGGGGAGTCTACAAAACTGTGGAGTGCTTGTTCTAGACAGTCATCTTCGAGGGTGCTGCAGGGAGCCTGCTAGGAGGGGTGGCCCGCAAACCTCCAGTTGAGGATGATCCTTTGTGCCATGTTGCTCCAATACTGATCTGATGGCTCAACAACCTCTTTAAACATTCACCTCCCAGTACTTGGGAGGCTGGGACTGGAGAATCGCAGGTTCGCAGCTAGCCTCAGCTACTTAGTGAGACCCTCCACAACTTAGTGAGACCCTGTTTCAAAATAAAAAATAAAAAATAAAAAAATAGGCTGGGATATAACTTGGAGGTAGAATGCCCCTGGGTTCAATCCCCAGTACTGCAAAATAATAATAATAATAAAAATAATAATAATAATAATAATATAAAGAATAAAAAATGGGGCTGGGGGTGTAGCTCAGAGGTTAAATGCCCCTGGGTTCAATCCCCAGTACCACAAATAAAATAAAACAAAACAAAAAACGTTCACCTCACCCAACCTATGTTGAGCTCCTACTAGGGGCAGAAATCCCAGACCACAAAGACTCCTATGACAAGGTTTCTTCCTGCCTAACTGGTAGCTGCTAAGGAGGAAGACTGATCAAAGTGCAATAAATTATTCAGATCTTGTTGAGGGCCTGGCCGGGGCAGAGGGCGGGCCAACAAGGCCTGAATATGGAAGTTGCCGCCGGACTTGGGTTTTCAAACGGGAACATCATGGTCACAGTCTCTTTGGTGTCACCCTGTGCCTGCTCAGCCTCTTGCATCTGGAAGCAGGATGTCAGACTGGATGGGAAGTGCTGCTTTTAAACCCCTTTCCAAGGGCTTCCCAGAAAGACAGAAGGAAGGAGAAAGCACGGGCGGGTGAGTCCCGGCCTGCTTCTCTCCACGAGCAATGAGTCACCCTGGGAAGCAGACAGCAAAACTCAGCAGAGTATCTGAAACTTGACTTGGTGGCTCTGACCAGGGCACACGACTGCAGATGTCCCAGATGTCCCAGGGGCTGTGTGGATGTACACAGAGGCTCTGCCAGGCTCGTGGACACCCTCCAAGCCCCAAACTCTCCCCAGACTCCTGGTTCCCTGGCTCCATGCCCAGCACTGGAAGCCCATGGGGTGTTACTCCCTGTGCTAGGAGCTGGGCTTTTTTTTTTGGTACTGGGGATTGAACCCAGGGGCTTCTACTTCCGGGCTACACCCCCAGCCCTATTTTACTTCTTATTTTGAAACAGGGTCTCACCAAGTTGCAGAGGGCCTCACTAAGTAGCTAAGGCTGGCCGCGAACCTGCGATCTTCCTGTCTCAGCCTCCCAAGTACTGGGCTGGAGCTGGGTATTTGAGCATGCTTAGGGTATGTTCTTGGGGTGCTTCAGGTTTACAAATCACCACCTGTCACAGACTTCTGGGATTACTAGATCCAGCAGCAAGCACAACTTTTATTTTACTTATTTATTTGTTTGTTTGTTTGTTTTTTGGTGGTACTGGGTATTGAAGGCAGGGGCATTCTACCTTTGAGCTACACCCCCAGCCCTATTTTTTTTTTTTGCGGTACCTGGGATTGAACGCAGGGGCGTTCTACCTCCGCGCTACGCCCCCGGCCCTATTTTTTATACTTTATTTTGAAACTGGGTCTCACGAAGTTGTGGAGGGCCTCACCAAGGAGAGAGAGAGAGAGAGAGAGA
>PVJS01048085.1:0-15189 GCA_004027185.1 Glis glis
CCCCCCTTTCAGGTTGCCTCTCCATCTCCCCCCCTTCCCCACACATAGTACTGAGATTGACATTGGTATTTTCATATATGTACACATAGCTGATGGTAGTAATTCCTTCAATAAACCTCACTCTTCCCCGTCCTCTTCCCTTAGACCACCTCCCTGGCTCCACTGAGGTTTCTCCTCCATTATCTGGAGTCCTTCTGGTATCCCAATTACTCCCTATAAAAATTTAATTTGGCATTATACTGCTGGGTTATTTTTCCTAATCCATGCTTTACAGGGTGATTGCTCTTAGTTTAAAGAAACCTTAGTTGGGGTTTCTCATAGTACTAGTAATATTTGCGGTCGGGTATTTCTTTGTTGTGGGAGACTATCTTGTGTTGTAGGTTGTTGAGTTACCATACCTACTAGGTGCCAGCAGCACACCTCTCTGTAGTCATGACATGCAAAAATGGCCTGAAGAAAGGTGTGCGTGGATGGGGTCACTTCTTTAACTGTGTTTTATCTAGAACTATGATACAAAGGTGTTGCACTTTTAGCTTCCCAGTTCCTGTAATGCTGCTATCTCTCTCTGTATCTTTCTGTCTCTGTCTCTGTCTCTCTCTTTCTCTCTCTCTTCACTTACAAATATTTGAAGTACCATTTTAAATTTTCATCTGGGCACATTTACTTGATATAGTTTGTACCCATCAGAACTAAAAGGGAGTTTTCTTGGTCAAGGAAATAAAGAGTTCTAGGTAGCCAAGCGTTAAGGTTGGACATGGTATTACTCCTGTTACATCTGCCCTTACCTTTTTTTATTGTTCTAGTTATCCTCTTAGTATCCTCTTTGCATGAAGGAACTAGAATGAGAGTCTAAAAATTTTATATCCATGCAAGCTGATAGTTTATTGGTGTGTCCATGCTCAGGTGTTTGTATTCTGCTGTGATAATCTATTTTTGATCATTTTTCTAAGATACTGTAACTTGTAGCCCCAAATTCACTGTCAAGAGAGCGTGTGTTTTGATATGATTGCAGGTTTTTGGCAGTACCCCAGTACTGTTGGGGCATGTGGTAGATATATACTGACAACCTTAAAATGACTTGGAGTTTGAGAGTACTTCCTTCTTTGTTGTCTTGGTCTTTAGAATTAGAGGAGCTATGAATTGGAAAAACTGCAATATTGAGCAGAGACAGAGCATACTTTGGTAAAATTATCATTACCTGTCAGGTGCTTAAATCGGGCTGTTTCATTATTGAAGGTTACTTCTTTGGTTACTTAGATTGTAATATTCACGTTTAAGTTAGAGACTTTTTGATAAGAAATAAACTTGGTCATTGTGATGGTTGAAATTTTCCTTCTTGCTGTTTTGTGGAAGCATATTGCTGGAATTAAAATTAATAGAATATAACTTTTCAATGCTTGTTTCTGAGTTTAAAATATTTTTGTGCTTTTAAATAGAGGGTGTGTTTTAGATAGACTTGATAATAGATTTTATGCTGCAGATGTGGGGCTTCTGTTTTCAGATAGCATTTGTATCATGATTTTATTACTCATTGTCAGCATTATTAAAAATAATGGTTTACTGATTATAAGTTGAATATCTTAAAATGTCATTTAAGCCTTAGGATAAATAGTTTAGAGCCCACATTTAGTTACTTTAGTATTCGGAGAAATCAGGCTAATAATGTTAACATTGCTTTGCAGTTGGACCACTGTGGATGATTCAGTCAATTATTACAATCTATGACTCATATTGTAAAAGGATAGAACTTTTACTTTTTTATTTTTAAACCATGAATTTTTTTTATTTGAGTACAATGGTATAACTCCATTTATTGATTTTTAAAAATGTTTTGTTTGAACTACAGTGTGGTTCTAAAGAATCCTAAGAAACACTTGAAATCCGAGTATAGATTAATATTTAAAGTCGAGTTAAACTCCTCTTATTCTAGTATTTGAATATTTATATGCCAGTGGTAAACTGCAGGCAATAACTTGGCTTGCAGTTTTATAAAAAGATATATAAGTACAAGTATGTTGCTCAATTAGCTGATGTTAAAGACAGGATTCTAACGTAATCTTTTTTTCTTCCCCTTCTGTCATTCTGACATCTTTTTTCCAACTGTGAACTAAAGTGGAAGACAAGCATTCCAGTGATGCCAGTAGTTTGCTCCCACAGAATATTTTGTCTCAAACAAGCAGACACAATGACAGAGACTACAGACTGCCAAGAGCAGAGACTCACAGTAGTTCTACGCCAGTACAGCACCCCATCAAACCAGTGGTTCATCCAACTGCTACCCCAAGCACTGTTCCTTCTAGTCCATTTACGCTACAGTCTGATCACCAGCCAAAGAAATCATTTGATGCTAATGGAGCATCTACTTTATCAAAACTGCCTACACCCACATCTTCTGTCCCTGCACAGAAGACAGAAAAAAAAGGTACGCCATTATTACTAGATGCTGCACGTTGAAATATAATTTCTGATGTAGTACATTTTTTCCTTTGACTTAAATAAGACTCTTAATTATAAATTCTTTTTAAGTCTTTTAGAATGTTTTTACTGCATAGAATTAGATGTAGAGTTAGTCATATTTAGCTTTTTCTTTTCATTTATGATTGTGAAAATTCAAAACTGGTTTTGCCTTTGACCCTGACATTAGGTGCTTACTTTATAACATTTGGCAATGGTTTAAATATCTTGTCAAAGTCGATGACTGTCCCTTCATACTTGCATAAAATATTTTTCAATTTTTGTGATAATTATTTTGATAACATAGTTTAGAAATTTTGTCAGTTTTCTCTTAATAAATTTGATGTGAAAATAAACATTATAAAACCTCACAATAACATGCAATTACTGGTTTCAGTTTGAATTAGAAAACTAAGTTGTGAGGGCCACAGATAAGGAATGTTAATGTCTGAATTAGACCTTACGTCTGAGGAATAGAAGTAAACATGTAAAACAAATTGTGTTTAAAAGACTCAATGTTAATAAACATAGCATGTTCAAAAAGAAAAATTGTCGGCATCTACTTGGAATGTGACACACAACATAAACAAGTGTGATAAGTATATTGGCATTGGCCTTTCACACTTCCAAACCTGTACTTCATACTATGTTTAAGAGTCTAAGGAAATTAAAAGGCAGTTTGAATAAACAAATTATTTTGGGTAGGCCCATTAGCGGACCATTAGTACATGTCACAGTTTTTAATGTCCTATGGATTTAAGAGAGACATGAGTCTTTTAAGCCAGATCTGTTGCTTGATCTGTTATTTCATGTTGACTTAATTTGTTGATGAAGGATCCAAATAATTGCATTTCTTTCTGTGTTTTTTGTTTGTTTGTTTTTGGGTTTTTTTTTTTTTGCGCTACTGGGGATTGAACCCAGGGGCATTCTACCTCCGGACTACACCCTCAGCCCTATTTTTTATTCTTTATTTTTGAAACAGGGTCTCACTAAGTTGCTGAGGGCCTCACTATGTAGCTGAGGCTGGCCACAAACCTGTGATCCTCCTGTCTCAGCCTCTCAAGTACTGGGATTACAAGCATGCGTGCCACCACGCCTGGATAAATAATTGCATTTCTTGCATCTGGTTTTCCCTCTTTTTTTTTGTGCATGCTATTTGAATGTCCGTTGATACTATGGGAGTTTGTTGTATCACTAACTGTACTTTACCATACAATGTACCATGTACTTTTACCATACAATGCAAAATGCGTCAAACAGGTTAATGCTTGTTCCAAATATTGCAAAATTCCTTAGTTTGCCTCCAAATTTATACATACACACCAGATTGATCTTTTTGCAGAATAAAATTTGCAAAGAAAATTCTTGAGAGATGAAATCTGAATTAATGCATTAGTTAATTATTTTCCAAAGAATGTTTTGGTTTTTTAGTCAATTTTATTTGATTATTTGGACACAGAAAGATTTGTTTAGAAACCTTTATCAGCCGGACGTGGTGGTGCACGCTTGTAATCCCAGTACTTGGGAGGCTGAGACTGGAGGATCTGGATTCGCAGCCAGCCTCAGCTACTTAGTGAGGCCCTCCACAACTTAGAGAGACCCTGTTTCAAAATAAAGAATAAAAAAAAAATAAGGCTGGGGGTGTAGCTCAGAGGTAAAATGCTCCTGGGTTCAATCCCCAGTACCACCTACCTGTAGTCTCAGCTACTCGGTAGGCTGAGGTGAGAGGGTCCTTATTTCAATCAGGTCTGTACATTTAACACTTTGGGGACTGGGCAAGAGTACTGGGGATTGAACCCAGGGGCATTCTACCTCCTAGCTATACCCCCCAGCTCTTTTTTTTTAATTTGTTTTGAAACAGAGTCTCACTAAATTGCTGAGGCTAGTCTTGAACCTGGGATGCCTCCCAAGTTCTGGGATTACAGGCATGTACTATCAGGCCCAGTACTATTTAACACTTACCTCTTTTGAAATCTTCTCTTTGACTTCTAAAATAATATTTCCCTTCAGTTTCCTAGTTATGTTCTCTTTCTACATTTCATTCGTTCATTCATTTTTGTGGTACTGGGATTGAACCAAGGGGCATTCTACCTCCGCGCTACACCCCCAGCTCTATTTTATTTTTTATTTGGAAACGGTCTTGCTAAGCTACTGAGACTGGCCTCGAACCTTTGATCCTCCTGTCTCAGCCTCCCAAGTACTGGGATTACAGGCGTGCTGCCACCATGCCCATCTCTTTGTAGTTTTGTTATATTAGTAAAATCATTTGCCCTTTTTTCCTGTTTTGTCCTTGTTCAGTATGTCTTCTTTTTCTTGGTAGTCATTCTTTGTGATTATCATGACAGCCGCTAAATCTTGAGTTTCACTTCACACTCGTCTACTTCCTTCTACAAACTCTTGTTATTTCTTAATTTTCTCTAATACAATGTGTTTCAGTTTTCTCCCTTTTATTTTGAAACAGGGTCTCACTAAGTTGCTGAGGCTGGTCATGAACCCTAACCCTCCTGTCTCGGCCTCCCAAGTTCTGTGTTTACAGGTGTGTACCACCACACCTGGCTTGCCAGTGCCATGTTTGAAACTCAGGTCATCTATTGAAATGACCTTGCGATTATTACTACTTTGACTCGGCCTATCCTCCTTTTTTTATTTTTTTATTTATTTTTTTTTTTTTTTGCGGTACTGGGGATTGAACCCAGGGGCATTCTGCCTCCGAGCTATATCCCCAGCCCTATTTTTTGTTCTTTTTTTTTTTTTTTGCGGTACCGGGGATTGAACGCAGGGGCGTTCTACCTCCGCGCTACACCCCCGGCCCTATTTTTTATACTTTATTTTGAAACTGGGTCTCACGAGTTGCGGAGGGCCTCATTAAGGAGAGCGAGAGAGAGAGAAAGCTGAGGCTGGCCGCGAACCCGAATCCTCCGGTCTCCACCTCCCAAAGTACTGGGATTACAAGCGTGCGCCACCACGCCCGGCTTGTTCTTTATTTTGAAACAGGTTCTCACTAAGTCGCGGAGGGCCTCACTAAGTAGCTGAGGCTGGCCACAGACCCGGATCCTTTGGGTTTACAAGTGTGCACCACCATGCCCCGCTTCAGCCTATCCTCTAAAGTGGCATTACTATAAAATTTAGGCTGGGCGTGGTGGCACACGCTTGTAATCCCAGTACTTGGGAGGCTGAGACCAGAGGATCCAGCTTCACGGCCAGCCTCAGCTACTTAGTGAGGCCCTCTACAACTTAGTGAGACCCGGTTTCAAAATAAAGAATAAAAAAAATAGGACTGAGGTGTAGCTCGGAGGTAGAATTCCCCTGGGTTCAATCCCAATACCGCAAAAAAAAAAAAAAAATTAGGTTGGATTATGCCATTTCCTTGCTTGAAACTTCTAATGGTTTCCTATTAGCTGAAAACATAAAGTCTATACTTCTTAGTAAGATTATAACAAGCGCTTGACAGTCTGGTTGTAGTCTGTCTTGCTAGCTTGATCTGCAGTCATTCTACTCTTAAATTCCCTATAATTGATCTGTTGCAAATTTACACATTTTTTAGAACACGCTATGTTCTTCCATGTTCTTGAGCCTTTGTTAAATTGGATATGTTGTTTCATTCCTGTACTGTTGAACTCAATATTCTTTTCTTTAAAACACATCTCTGGTGTCTTTCTAGTTCCTGTGTCAGTTAACTTCTCCCAGTTTTTCCCAAATGCTTTTGTACTTTTGTCTATTGCACTTGCAGAATTTTTGTTTTGAAAGGGTTGCAGGTTCAAGACCAGCCTTTAGCAACTTAACGAGACTCTCAGCAACCTAATGAGACCCTGCTCGGGGTGTAGCTCAGATATAGAATGCCTCTGGGTTCAATCCCCAGTACCACCACCAACCAACAAACAAATAAAGAAAAAAAAGTGTTTTATGTCATTTTTAGGGTTAGATATTATGGTTCACTGCATTTTGTACTTTGTTCACCTTCTACCCTCTTCCTCTACGCTTTCAACACCATTCCTGACAGTCTTAAGATAATTAAAAATTACAGTAATTTTAAACTTAATAGGAAGAAACTTGATTACCTTTGACTTCCCAAGTGTGTTTTCCCTTTGCATGGTAATGGAAGTATTACTTCCTTGAATTACATAAGTTTCAATCTTTTTAGATTTTTCTCCAGTTAGTTTAAATTTGTGAAGTATCCATTAATTAGTTATTCCCTTTTATCACCATAGTGATTTTTCTTAACAGTTAGATCATTTAGGACTGGGGATGTAGCTCAGTGGTAGAGTACTTACGTAGTATGAGTGAGGTTCTGGGTTAGATCCTAGCACTGCAGAAACACAAACCAAACAGCAAAATACACAATTTCATAATACATATTAAAAGCTGATGGTTCAAATCAGGTTGGTGTTGGTCTTAAGTGCTAATCCTATGACTACATGTTACTGTCTAAGGATGTTGGTGGTAGTGTGCTGTAGTAAATCATATAGGAGCAGGATCTTTGTCTTATCTGCTGCTCTCTTCCTAGTGCTGAACATGTAAGTAGTGTGTAAATACTTGTAATGAATACACAGCTGCAAGAACGATAATGAATCTGTTGTGGCTCAGAAGAGCCACCTGCGTTAGTCATGGTTTAAAACATGAATTTGGACTAAGAAGAGTGTGTGTTGTACATCTAATTGAAGGATCCTACCAATAGATTGAGTTCTGTTTAATGCCATGCTGTCATTTAAGAGAAGGAACCTATGACAAGCTCAACATTTATGCTTGCTTGAGGGATAAAAGTGTAGAGATTTTTTTTTTGTATTGGCGATGAACCCAAGGATGTTCTACCTCTGAACTACCCCCCCAGCCCTATTTTATTTTATTTTGAAACAGGATCTTGCAAAGTTGCTGAGGCTGGCCTCAAACCTGGAGTCTTCCTGTATCAGCCTCCTAACCACTGGCATTAGAGGCCTTTGCCACTATGTCCAGTGCTGTGAAGCTCTTTAGTTTTGTAGAGAATAATCCTTAGGTGGGGTGAAGGAAAAGGGCCAGGTGCCCGCATTTAAGCCTGTGTCTGTACACGTGACATTTGAGCTTTTCTTGGTGAGATCACTTTATTGGGCAATCATATTGTAAAGTAATAGAGAAACTCTGGTACATTAAAAAATATGAAACTGAGTTTTATCAGTTGACATCCACGGACCCTTCTCAAGAGGCGGAAGATAGAGGTCCTTGCTATGGCCAAATAAGTGCCAGTGTCAGAAAAGTTTAATGACCTTAGTGAGCAAGGTTTTCATTGATTAGTATTCAGATTTATTAACATAGGTAAGTTAGTAAACAGCATAGCCACAGAAGCAAAACTACTCAGTGATCTCAGGCTAGCTCTGAGGACTAGCATGTCTAAATGGTCACATAGTTAACAGGCTTCCATAATGGCAGGCAGAGGGGAATCTAGTCATGCATTAAGATGAGGTATGTCAGTCATTTGGAATAAAATTCTGCTTTGTGTGTTCATGATATCAGTAGACCAAGTAAATTTTAAATAAATCCTAAAACTTCAGAAGGTATTAAAGCAGTAACCTTTTATAGTTGACATAGAAGGTCATTAAGTGGTTAGGTAGAACAACTTCATCCCTCAATTGCTTTGTTTTAAAATAGTTTTTAGGGTTACTCAATATTCATGAAAAATTAGAAAGGTTGACCATGGAGTTATTCAGATATTTGTTGAATAACAGAATACATTAGTGGAGTCTTAGTAAATAAGCTTAAGGTTAGTCAATAAAGGTGGCATTTTGAACAGTGTGGCAGGAGCAGCAACTTTGTTAAGAATATTGAAAATATCATTTATGATTTGGGGGTAAGGAAGACCTTAATTCAGGACCCCAAATGCATTAGTTTTCTAGAAAGTTGACAAATTTAACCATAACTGTGACAGATACAATAGCCAAGGTTGAAAGAAATTAACAAATTAGGAGAAAGTAATTTGCAAATATTTGCAACATATATATAACAAGCAAGATACATTAAGAATTTATACAAGGCAACATGAAAAAGACAGCCCATTAGAAGAGCAAACAAAGACTATGAGCAGGCAGGTAGAAAAGAGGAATTTTCTATTATCTATTTTATATGGAGAAATTAACCAAAAATTAATCAAAGACCCAATTTCAAGAGCTAGAACTATCTTAAAACACAGGAGAAGCTGGGCGAGGTGGCACACACTTGTAATCCCAATACTTGGGAGGCTGAGACAGGAGGATCGCAGATTTGCCACCAGCCTCAGCTATTTAGTGAGACCTCCACAACTTAGTGAGATCCTGTTTCAAAATAAAGAATAAAAAATAGGGTTGGAGGTGTAGCTCGGAGATAGAATGCCCCTGGGTTCAATCCCCAGTACTGCAAAAATAAAATTAAATAAATAAATAAATAAAAGTAGGGCTGGGGAAGTAGTTTGGAGGTACAATACCCCTGGGTTCAATCCCCAGTACCACAAAAAAAAAAAAAACCATACACACAGGAGAAAATCTTTTTAATGTTGGATTTGTCATTTCTTCATGTGACACCAAAAGCTCAGGCAATAAAAGAAAAACATAATAGATTTCATCAGTATTAAAAACTTTTGTGCATCAAAGGAGCCTGTCAAGAGAGTAAAAAAGACAACCCATAGGATGAGAGAAACTATTTGTAAATGTTATATATATATATAAAGGATTAGTGTCCCAAATATCTAACTCAGCAATAACAAGAAACAGCCCAGTTACTTTCCAGAGAAGATATTATAAGGGCCAATAAACACATGAAAAGATGATCGACACCTAGAGTCATTAGAGAAATACAAATAAAAACCACAATTAAATACCACTTTCTCCCCATTAAGATGATATGTAGTTTTTTAAAAGCAGATGGGAATAACAGGTATTTTTGAAAATGTGGAGAAATTGGAATTGCCAGTGCAAATGTAAAATGGTGGAGCTAAGCCGGGCGTGGTGGCGCACGCTTGTAATCCCAGTACTTGGGAGGCTGAGACAGGAGGATCCGGGTTCACGGCCAGTCTCAGCTACTTAGTGAGGCCCTCCGCAACTTAGCGAGACCCTGTTTCAAAATAAACAATAAAAAATAGGGCAGGGGTGTAGCCCGTACGTAGAATGGCCCTGGGTTCAATCCTCGGTACCTCCAAAAAATAAAATGGTGGAGCTATTATGGAATAGCTTGTTGATTCCTCCAAAAGTTAAATATAGAATTAACCTATAGTATCCAGTATTTCTTCTAGATATATACCCAAAACTATTGAAAGCCAAGGACTCAGCTATTTCTATAACAATGTTCATAACAGTTATAAGACAAATATTAGAAACAATCCAAGTGTTCATAAAAGGTGAAAAATAAAATGATATATACATATGATGCAATCAATATTCAACCTTAAAAAGGAATGAAGATTTGGACACTTGGACTAGCTGTGGAAAAAATGAAATAAGACACAGTCTTCATTTGTCATATGAGACCACTTCTGTGGGGTAACTGGAATGGGCTAGTTCATAGAGGAAAAAATAGTGGTTTACCAGGGCCTGGTCAGAGAGTTAGATGAAGAATTCATTGTTTAACAGGTATAGAAGATGTTTGAACAGTATGGGAAGATGAAAAAGTTCTGGAGATGAATGGATTTTTAAAAATGCAAGACAAAGATTACCAATACATGCTAAAAATTAATGAGGTTATTGTCTGAAAACAATTGGATGTGGGGAAATACAGTTGGTGGGAGTGTCTTAAGTTATTACTGCTAGTGTGGGGTCAATTTAGGAAAAGATGTTAAAAGTTGAAAAGGTATATACATCTTTTGTATATATTAGCATGAAGATTCTCTCCATGGAATAAAAAAGCAATTGCAAAAAAGTATAATCTCTTTGTTATTAAAATATCAGCAATGTATTCATGTATATATAAATGCATAAACGTTTTAGGACGATAATATAATTAAAAATACTCACAATATAGAATTAAAAGTTAAATGGAAGTCACAGTAATGGGATGGCTTGAAAGGGTCGTTTAGAAGTTGTGTGATAAAACAGGTATGTTACCGAAGTTGAGGAAACTCTTAGTTTTAGGTAAGGTACTCCCCCTTGTGGTAAAAATTAGAAATGCATGTCAGTAATTGATAATTATAAGCATAAAGGGATGGAAAGTTTTTTATATTTTAAAGCAGATATACACAGTTTAAAAGCAAACGATGACCTTATTTACAGTTCATATTAAGAATTGATTAGAGTTCTACAAGTCGTAGAATTGTCAAGTGACAAATTTAAAATTACTGAGCCAGGTGTGGTGGTGCACGCTTGTAATCCCTGTACTTGGAAGGCTGAGACCAGAGGATCTGGGTTCACGGCCAGCCTCAGCTAATTAGGCCCTCCGCAACTTAGTGAGACCCTGTTTCAAAATAAAGAATAAAAAAAAATAGGCTGGGTGTGTAGCTCAGGGGTAGAATGCCCCTGGGTTCAATCCCCAGTACCAGTTTAAAAAAAAATTAAAAATTACTTAGGGTAGAGATCACTAGATGCCCTTAAAAAGATGATAGATATGCATACACACACACACACCCAGGGTACTAGAGCTAAAACTAGATACTATTCCATTACAAAGACTGATTATGAAAGAGTGTTGAAAGTAGTCAAGGTTTTTTAAATGTTTAGGACATTTTTACATTGAAGGAATGAAATTCTTAAATAGCAGAAGAGCCAATTGAAATAACTTTGTAATGCAAGATACATTTATTCCTTTATGCAAGCTCTTTATCTTTCACTATTTTTTTAAATTTATGTATTTTGTGTATGGTACTGGGGATTTTACCCAGGGGCATTCTATCTCTGAGCTACACCCCCAGCCCTATTTTATTATTTGTTGTAACAAGGTCTCATTAATTTGCTGAGAGTTTTGCTATATTGCTGAGGCTGTCCTCGCACCTGCTATCCACCTGTCTCTGCCTCCCAAGTATTGGGATTACAAACATCCACCCCAATGCCCAGGTATTTTGTTATTTTTAAAGATTCAAGTGATTCCATCTTAAAAGTTTTCGCCGGGCGTGGTGGCGCACGCTTGTAATCCCAGTACTTTGGGAGGCGGAGACGGGAGGACCCGGGTTCGCAGCCAGCCTCAGCGCGCGCGCGCTCTCTCTCTCTCTCTCTCTCTCTCTCTCTCTCTCTACCTAGTGAGGCCCTCCACAACTTAGTGAGACCCAGTTTCAAAATAAAGTATAAAAAATATGGGCTGGGGGCGTAGCGCGGAGGTAGAACGCCCCTGTGTTCAATCCCCGGTACCGCAAAAAAAAAAAAAATAGGGCTAGGGGTGTAGCGCGGAGGTAGAATGCCCCTGGGTTCGATCCCCGGTACCACAAAAAAAAGTTTTCAAATATAACTGTTAAAATTACATTTCTATATGAAAAGCACAATTAATAATTAACATATACTTAATAGTAGCTTTTGTGTGTGGAAAAAGTTGAGTATCTTCATAAGAGTATTTAAAATAAGTCTAAGGAAATTAATTTGTCTCTTAACAATATAGTGTTACTAGGTTTATGAATGTAGCACAAAATGAACTATTCATAAACTCCTTTCACACTTACTTGGTGGGAACCCAAGGCTTTTCTCCCCAGCATCATCAATTTTTTGAGGCCAGTAGAAAAGATTGGCATACAAATTAACAGAGAATGTGCTTAAAGATATACCTGTGTCTGCATAGCAGAATTGGGCATCCAGTGAACAAATACATGTTGATGCTGAGTCCTATTTTGCACAAGGGCTTCTGAGATCAATTTAACAGAATTCCTTTCCTGAGGGAGAATAATGAATAGAACACGGGTTTTTTTTTTGTTTTTTTTTTTTTTTTTGCTGTACTGGGGATTGAACGCTGGGGCGTTCTACCTCCGTGCTACACCCCTGGCCCTATTTTTTATACTTTATTTTGAAACTGGGTCTCACGAAGTTGCGGAGGGCCTCACTAAGGAGACAGAGAGCGAGAGAGCTGAGGCTGGCCGCGAACCCGGATCCTTTAGTCTCCGCCTCCCAAAGTACTGGGATTACAAGTGTGCGCCACCATGCCCGGCAATAGAACACTATTATATAATAGAAAACGCTGGGTGTTATGATGGATGTGTCAAGGCACTCTGAAGAAAGAGGTAGAATGCCCCTGCGTTCAATACCCAGTACAAAAAATAAAAAGAATAGCCTTTGCATTATATTTGCTTTATTTATTGAACTCAATTATTAGTTTCCAGGTAGGTTGAGACACGTAATATACAGATGTTTAACATGCATTTGTGTGTCTTAGAATGTGTAACATGCATTTGTGTGTCTTAGAAGGGTGAAGGACTAGTAAATAGTATAAAAATAGTATGCTGAAGATACGCCTGGAAAACAGGTTTAGCTTTCTTGTCTTTGATCTCATCCTTACTCTGACTCTTCCGTTTTGGTTATATTTCTTTTTTTTGTTTTGTTTTTAAAGTTAAAAGGAACCTTGGCGGTTCTTCAGTCTATTTTCTGGTAACCAGGAGGGGTGTCAGTATCACACATGGCGCTTTTTACAAATGGTGCATATGTGTAGCCTCCCCAGTCTTGTTAGATCTATTTTGGAGCCCAAGTATATGTACTTTTAAGGCTTTGGAAGTGATTCTGATAAGCAATCCATTGAGAAGTAATACTGGAAGCCAAACTAATGGAGAAATTCTGGCCTTCAGAAATGCTACATAAGCATTAAGCAAAATCAACTGGTTTTCACACTAATCTATCACAAAACTACAGACGTCCATATATTCAGGACAAATAGGCCTATTAAATTAGCGATGCTTAGTTTTTGTTGCTTTTCTTTATGGTGATGTGCATCAGTGTTCTCTTGCGGTGCTTCCTTTGCTTGGCTAAGGGGCAATACTGAAGAACTTTTAAACCCATCTGTTATCTTTTCAAGTCTGAGTAGATTTGGCAGCACCAAAACAAAATTGAAGCCACTTTCCTTGCACCGCCCCTCTCGTTTGCCTCCACCCCTACCTGTCACTGAAAGTAGAAGCAAATCCACAGAAGTGACAGAGCGAAGATACTTTCAGAGATTATAATTACTAGTTTAATTAATGCAGTAATAAAAACACAGAATTTGTTTCATCCTGAATATTAATCAAGGTGCCCAAAGCTATATATGAAAGAACCTTTAAGGAATATGAGCTGGAGAAAGTTGCTAATATAAGTTATAATTGCCTCTTAAAATGTAATTGACAAAGTTTCACAAGAAAAAAATTTTACTTCAGTCAAGTTTTTTATATTTGTTTATGAATCCAGACCAGCTTAAGTTGGAAATAATAGGCAGTCTACTAAACTCAAAGACCTTGCTTTAGTATGTATGCCTTATAAAAATATCTTGGGCCTTCTGAGTTGACTGCAACCATCAGCATATCCTTAAAATGTACTTAATGCAGCTTTGAGGTTCATTCTTCAGAGAGCTGTTACCCCTCATTCTTTGACCATGATAGTAATGTACAAAGATTGGTAAAGGGAGTCCTCATTCAGTATATTTGGAAATGATTCCCAGAATTAAAAATCAAGATTAACAATTATTCGGTAACTGTAATGCTCAAATACAGTCTTCCTATAGCTTAAATATAACATTATTAATTCAGTCATAAGACATTATAAAATCTTGAACATCTTCAAAAAATGGATATGTATGGAAAATTCTTTAGCAAATGGTCATATTTAGACTTTAGATCAATATTGTAAGAGAATATATATATATGAACACCTGGGATAGCCCCTTCTGAATGTTGCTACCTTGCGGCCCATGTTTCTAATACTCTTTCCTGCATTGAAGTTACTGTATTAATAAAATTCTAATGGTATGAAAATACCAGTTTGTGCTCCTTTTCTTGTTGGTAGACATTTGGCTTGATTATAGTTTTGAGCTAAAATAAAGGAAGCATAGTCCTGTTTCAATTGTTGAATGTTTCTTTTCATTTATATATATATATATATAAATAAATTTCTTACTGGATTATGAAGTGTTTTCATTTTCGCCTTTTCTAGATCATGTCAAATTATTTGCAGTTACTGGGTCATGAAGTGTTTTTATTTTTACCTTTGCAGGATAATGTCAAATTATTTTTCAGTGTGGTTGTATCTCAGAAATGTTAACTAAATACTTCTGTTACTCCTTGGCAACATTTAGTGCTGTCAGATTTAAGTTTTTGCCAATGTGATGAATGTAAATGGGGATATCTTACTTATTTTACATTTTTTCTGATTATTAAGTTAAGCATTTTTGTTTGTGTTTTTAGCCAGCTAATTCAGATTTCTTTTATATTATTATACTTTTTTATTGGGTAGTTTGTCTTTGGAATATATAAAAAGTTCTTTGATATATTTTGCTTGCTAATATTTTGGATGGTTTTGCTTTTTGTAATTTTAGAAATTTTGTACTTCCTAATGGCAAAGATAGTTTCCTATGATTTCCTTTGAAATTTATTTATTTATTTATTTATTTATTTATTTATTTATTTATTGCGGTACTGGAGATTGAACCCAAGGGTGTTCTACCTTTGAGCTACACCCCCAGCTCTATTTTTTATTCTTTATTTTTGAAACAGGGTCTCACTAAAATTGCTGAGGGCCTCACTAAAGTAGCTGAGGCTGGCCACAAACCTGCGATCCTCCTGTCTCAGTTTCCCAAGTACTGGGATTACAAGCATGCGCCACCACGCCCGGCTTCCTTTGATTTTTTTTTTTTTTTTTTTTTTTTTTT
>PVJS01048086.1:0-15189 GCA_004027185.1 Glis glis
TAATTTTCTGTGTGTGTGTGTGTGTGTGTGTGTGTGTGTTAATAGGGAATGAACACGGGGACATTCTACATCTGAGCTACACTCCAGCCCTATTTTATTTTTATTTTGAAACAGGGCCTAAGTATCTGAGGGTCTCACTAAGTTGCTGAGGCTGGCCTTGAACCTGAAATCCTCCTGTTTTAGCCTCCCAAGTACTGGGGTTATAGGCATGCATAACTTGTTCTATTTTCTAAAACCATTTGTGAGAACCAGAACTTATAATGTTTTCTTCTTTGTTTATTCATTTATGATCTGTTTCACCCTCTAAAATATAAATTGCCTGGTCAGAAGGCTTGGCCTATTCTACTCATCACTCTATTCCTGGTTCAGGGAACACTGCCTGGCACACAGCAAGCACATACTAAATATTTGTAAAAAAAAAAAAAGAGAGAAAAATTGGGAGTTCCAAAATGTAGTTTCAAAATTTTAGTGATTTTTACTGTTGTTGTTTCCTAGTCAATCTCTACTGAGCATTTGCCTTGAGAGGTATACAAAAAAATCACAAAATCAAATAATCCACGTAATATCTTCTTGCTCTGATGAAATCCCACTTCTTCAATAGAGCATGTGAGCAAGTAAAGACTCTATTTGTTTATATCAAGCGATATGAAACATACTGAAAGTTCTACCTCAACCATGTTAATTCCAGTCATGAAACACCACTGTTTGCTTGGGGAAACATCTCTAAAAAGTCTCCACAGTACGGATGTTGAAGTAGGTACTGACTGTGGACAGAATACTGGGAGAAAGAATCCTTGGAGCTAGGTCCAACATATAATAAGCACTGTATTTGAAAATATGTAAGAGAAATATAAAACATTTAAATAAGAATGGGTTCCAAAAATACTTAATTCTTCTGGACCTTGAATATATATAAAGGATTCAAAATAAAGTTAGTTGGTGATGGTACCTCAAACAGTTTAATTCTCAAATATCTCTCACTGTGCATAATAATGCCAAGCTTGTACCTGACTGCTTCAATAATAATTTATGATTTTAATCCAACTCCTTCACAAACAGAATTTTCCAGTATTCATTAATTATAAAAGAAAAACAAAAAAGCTAACCACTGAGTATGGATTTTGCATTACACATTCTGCTCATGTTCCCAGCTGTCACTTGCTATGCCGATCATGTTTCTCTGGACTCTCTGCTGTGTATTAGAACATGCAGAATATTTGGGACTGAATCTCTAGTTTGTCAAATGTAATTTAGAGTTTGTTTGAGGGATCTCATTTCAAAAGTCTAGTTAGAGATGGTTTGGAAAAATAAAATAAGCTGCAGTTGAAGATAGGAGTGGTCAGTGGATCACCACCTCTGCATCATTAGGGAGCACGCTGGTACTTGAGATACTACCCCACCCAGAATTAAAATGATTGCCTTACCTTCGGATCTTCTGCTTAGATGGCATGCCATTTTTATAAGACATGGAAAACATCTAAGACATCTCAAAGTTTGCAAATTCAGTTTCTTGATGGATATGTAGCTCATTTAATGAGGTAATGAAGCTAGTGGGATCCTGCAGCAACAAGTGCTAGTCTGTGACTCAGCCCTGTCATGAGCTGCCTTAGTGCCCTCGATCAAACAGATCAAATACGTATATAGGGTACTCATATAAGTGACATTAGAGTATATGGGTGGACTTGTGGATCATACTGTCTCAAAATGTGGAAGAACCATTAAAGCAGGTATTAGTGGAAGGAGAGTCAGCTAAGAGACAAAATATATCATGGGTCCTCTTTAATAAGGTGGTTCCAGGTAGGAATGTCAGAGAATAGACAGTGGAGATCCAAATAGTGCAGAGCAGCAGAGCATATAATGGCTCAGAAACTGACATTCTCCCCTTGTTCTAAAAGAACTGAGTCCCCTAGTTCTTAGGGACAAAAATGTGAGTTTTTCTCCCGGGCTTCTAAGAATAGCTGCTTAGTTGGAGAGATACCACCCTACGGTCTTACTTCCTAAGTACAGTGCCTCACAACAATTGACTTTTGTATTAGAAATCAGAGCCAGTGAACCTATGCCTGCATAATATGATTCTAATTAATACTCCTCTTCCACCTGAATGAAAGTTAGTTAACCCTCTCCCAATGTCATATTTCTATTTGTCAACCTAGTCAGCTGTCTTTAAAGCCTGCTATACAGAATGTTGAGTGTGGGGAGAAGATATGGTCATCCTGGATCACAGATAAAATGAGAATAAAATAAAGAGGCAGCATAGGGTTCATAATGTGTGTCATCCATGTCGTGGGGGTTATCTAAGCAAGAGAAATATAAGTGAGAAAAGGAAGAAGTTGGGAAAATCTTCACAGAGTTTGCATAGTTCACCAAGCATGGAAAATGGGCAAGCTCTGAATAGCTGGGGAAATGAATTATGAAAGAAAGTATTCTTCTGGTCCAAGATGGTCATAATTATCTATGGAATTGAACCTATTGGAAGACCTAGAACAATGATTCTCAGTAGGCGTGCACATGAGCAGAGCTTCCCTATCTATCCAAGAACACTGTGAATGTGAGCCACTCTGTGTCCTCCCTTACTGATAAGGTAAGAAATGAAAGACATATTAAGAATCACTGTATAGTACACAAAGTTTCTTTTGAATTACAAATTATCCAGAGACATAGAGCTATTCAATGAAGGAAAAAATTTAAAAAATCAATAACTCAATACACTTCACTAGTTACTAACAGTTGGAGATTTGGTTTTCGATGAGTCAATAAGAATACAGTAGCATCTGAATACATTCTGGCAAAATGAATCTTGGGGTTATTTCTCTAATAAACCAACTTTAGGTATGGAGACATTACTTGAGGAGAAAATGACAGCTTGTATTGTTATGTAAGATTTATGTTTTTACTGTCCATCCAGGACACCTCAAGTTGCTACCATCACTTTCTTCTTTTTCATCCTGCATCGTCTCTTCTTTATTGATCTTATGGTTCTGATATGAAATGTCTCCCAAAGACTCATGTGCTGAAGGCTTGGTCCCCAATGTAGCAATGTTCAGAGGTGGGGCTTTGGGGAAGTGATTGGATCATGAGGGTCATAACCTCATCAGTGGATTAACTATCAATGGACTAGACGATTGGAAGGTGGTGGAAACTATAGGTGGAGGGGCAAGGGTGGAGGCAGTAGGTCACTGGGAGGTGTGTCCTAGAAGGGCATTTCTTGCCCCTTCCTCTCTCTCTCTCTTCTCCTCTCTTTTCTCTTCTCTCCTCTCTCCCCTCCTCCTCCTCCTCCTTCTTCTTCCTCCTCCTCTATCTCTGTCTCTGTCTCTGTCTCTGTCTCTCTCTCTCTGTCTGTCTCTCTCTCCCCAGCTGCCATAAGTTGAGCATTTTTTCCTTTTCTACATCCTTCCACCATGATGTTCTAACTCACCTCAAGTCTAAAGCAATGGGGCTAGCTGTCTATGGACTAGAGCCTCTGAAACCATGAGTCAAGGGCTGGGCATGGTGGTGCACGCTTGTAATCCCAGTACTTTGGGAGGTGGAGACTGGAGGATCCGGGTTTGCGGCCAGCCTCAGCGCCCTCTCTCTCTCTCTCTCTCTACTTAGTGAGGCCCTCCACAACTTCGTGAGACCTGGTTTCAAAATAAAGTATAAAAAATAGGGCCGGGTAGTGCGGAGGTAGAATGCCTCTGGGTTCAATACCTGGTACCGAAAAAAAAAAAAAAAAGCTGAAACCATGAGTCAAAATAAGTATTTCCTCCTTTAAGTTTTTCATGTCAGGTGTTTTGGTCACACCAATGAAAAGCTGTCTAACACAACTAATTTATACTGTTTGCCATTAAAGATGACCAAAACCCCCTTAAGCAACCACTGTTTCCCTACATAGACCACAAAAGAAACTCAGAAATAGGAATGGCAGGTCATAAAGACAGAAATCCACCTCACAATTTTATTATAAGCTAACCTCTACAATGTAGCCAACAGATGAGGAAGCCACAGTATTAAATGAGAGCTGATAATAATTAGAAATATCATTGTCCATACATAAGGTGAGGCAATCACAGGTATAAGAGGGAAGGAAAAGGAGAGCAGCTTTAAGAAAAATTAAAATTTCTCAAACTAAATGAGATAAATCTAAAAAGATTAATCTAGGGTCTTATGTTGAATTTGGTGTCCAGAAATGATTAATGATTAGTCTAGAAGTAAATGCCTAAGGGGGGTGTACTTGTTTGGAAGTGGCACATAATATGAGGTGTGTGCTTTGAATTATGTTTACCTCACATTTGAGAAAGGTCTCAGAATTCAGAGTTTTAATTTCACTCTTATATTCAGTTTCCCTTTCATAACTGACCACCTTATCCAGTGTTCTCATGTCTTTTCTATCTGTTCTCCCTGTGGTTTCTGCATCCACAGATAGAACCAACACATCCACTTGGCAAATTTTCAATGCTTTCTACAAAGATGGATAAATACTACTCTGCTGTAGATAGATAATCATCCGATAATATAATGAGTTAAAATAACAGGCTATTTCTTTCTCATACACAATGCCAAGGCTAGTCCTGACCCTAATCATTGTCTACAGACTCAATTTCTATTAATTCTAAACCCTGATATCCCCTTAATATATATAAAATTCTGATAAAGCCTAGTACCTTTTCATCAGAAAGAGAATACTGTCTCAGGCCACATTTAATACTTTTAAGTTAAAGATGAATCAGATGTTACAACATTACATTAACTATCATCCCATCGGTTAATGTTTACTCAAATGTCATTTCTAAATGCAAGTCAAGGAAACAATGTCTTTCCCCAGGAAATCATTGTCTTAGTTTGAGCTGTTATAAAAAAAAACACCACAGACTGGATGACTTATAAACAATATATAATTATGTCCTACATTTCTGGAGGCTAAAGTCTGAGAAAAGCATGCCAGCATGGTTAGTTCTGGTGAGGACCCTCCACTGAGCTGCAGACTGCTAAATTCTTATTATATAGTCACAATGAGAGATGGTTAGAGAGTTCTCTGGTTTCCCTTTTATAAGGTCACTAATCCCATTAATAAGTCCCTACCCTCATGACATAATTAATTCTTAAAGGCCTCACTGCCTAATACCATCACATTGGGATTTAAGACTTCAAAATATGAATTCAGTCCAAACATTAATCCTTTGCAGATATGTTTCAACTACAATTCTATTGCTATAGGTTAAGGATAGATTAACCTACAGATTTTTGGCCAACTAGTAGTCTTTACCACATGTTTATTTAAGTAAAGAATTATGTTTATAGCCGGGCGTGGTGGCGCACGCTTGTAATCCCAGTACTTTGGGAGGCAGAGACCGGAGGATCCGGGTTTGCGGCCAGCCTCAGCTCTCCCTCTCTCTCTCTCTCTCTCTCTCTCTCTCTCTCTCTGTCTCTCTCTTTCTACCTAGTGAGGCCCTCCGCAACTTCATGAGACCCGGTTTCAAAATAAAGTATAAAAAAATAGGGCCGGGGGTGTGGCGCAGAGGTAGAACGCCCCTGGGTTCAATTCCCGGTACCGCAAAAAAAAATAATTATGTTTATATTAATTATTTCTTCAAATTCACTGTAACAGAGGATGGCATGATCTGAAACCATATTTGATGTTGGCTACTGCATCTCCCAACCTTATAGTTTTCTCTCTATGGTAGTTGCCCATTACTGCATTAAAAAAGTACCCCAGACCATAATGGCTGGAAACAGCAACATTAACTAACAATTCTGAGCATCAGGAATCAGAGGCTGGGTGACATTGGCTCAAAGTTCTTCCTGAGGTAGCATTCAAACTGTTGGCTAGAGCTATAATCTCTAAAGGTGTTATTCAGGTGCCATCCTTTAATAAGCCGGGACACTCACAGAGCCAGGAGTTCTTCACTCACTATTGGCTAGAAGTCTCAGTGCATCTCAACACAGGCCTCTCAACAGAGCTTCCTGAGCATCCTCAGAACATGGATGCTGGTTTCTTCAGAATGAGTATGTGAAACAATGGGAGGGGAGGGATGAAAAGCCAAAGAACAACTGCAACAACAAAAAAGGAGGGCATGGGAAGATAGAAGGCACAAGACTAGAGCCAAAATCTTTTATAATCTAATCTCAGGAATGTCTTCACTTTTTAATGTTATTGGTCCCACAGACCAACACTATGGAAAATAAATTGGGAAAGGATGATAGGAGATTATAAAAAGTAGGAGATGGAATGATCTGGGACGATCTTTGAGGTTGGTTACTGTATCTCCCAATGATATGGCTTTCTGTATACAGTCTAGAGAAAACGACTCACGAAATAATTTTTAAATATAAGATATTCAAGGCAATATTGATATTACTGGAAAACAAGAATATGGTTATCTAATGTTGAATATCAGATAACTTAAAAATATGGAGGAGAAACCAGACTATGAACTTCATAGGTAAGAGAAGCATCACGGTTCTTTGCTACCAGTGAGATATTTCTACCACAATGCTTCATACCCTGAGTCTTTTCAAAACACTCTGCTTCTCCATCAAATGATAAATCTCATCTCTTCAATATTCTGGGGACAGTGACTGAGATTTGACAAACTAATTTGCCCTAAGTTATTAGTAGGCTCCCTTTATTTAAAAATAAAAGTGCTTTCCTTTGAAAAGAATATTTTATAGTATTTCTTTTAAATCTTCAATAAAAATTTCAATCAGATTATAGATCAAGTTATTTCATGAAGTTTGTCTTATAATTTATTGATTTTCATTTCAGTGATGGAAAGATCTTTTGGCACCCCTCATACCCTACCTATCTGCCTAGATTAATGTCAGCTTTGTCATGTTAGAGGGCACATTGAACCATGAATTCTACTTTAATCAGGACACAGGAGGGAATACTGTTTTTAAAATAGAAAACATGACTGGAAGTCAGCAGGCTTGAGTTCTAGTCCTGACTATATCATAAACTGACAATGATACTAGGGTTAAGTCATTTCACATTTTGGGACCATCTTTAACTGACAAGATGAAGAGATAGCTATACTTAAGTTGTTCCAATATACTTAACTTAAGTATAGCTATCTCTTAAGATGACTTTTAGACCTAAATACCTGTCACTCTGAATACGAAAGAAAAAATTGTCTATTTGCTATTTTATTGAATTTACAGGAATCTGTCTACATTGTTCTTCAGTCTAACAAACTTGGGGGAAAATACACACAAACTTACACTGGTTAAACTGGTTTCCCAGTAACTGACATTAAACTTGATTTTAAAGTAGAAAAACAATAAAACAAAATTGAATTTAGCTTACTGGATTTGCCTCACAAGGATATCTCTTACCTTGTCTCTTTACAGTCACCTCTCTTCCATCTGCCCACAGTTTTTCTCCTCATTTAGAGTGGCAGATTTTTACTCTAAAGACTTTGCACTCATTTATGACCTTCCGAAGACCCTGAGTCTCATTTACCTCTCTGATATTTTTAAATTTGAAATGCCAAGCCAATTACCTTTGCCCCCTCTTCATCTTGGTTGCTGTTCTTTTAATGTCTTCATCCCATCTGTTACAATTTATTTACACTTATAATGTCATTACATATAAGTTGTTAAAGTTCTTCAGAACACTTGTTCATATTAAAGATGCTCCATCAGATTAAACCATGTGGCACAGTTTGCCCATTCACACTCAAGTACTCTTAAGGCACTCACTGTTTGATTCCCCACAAAGGAACTGATCCTGTTTCCAGATTGTATTTTGGAGACCTTATAAGTTATTCTGAGATGGGTGATGTACAGGGGAGTCAAAAGATCTGAATTCTCATCCAAGTTTTTCCATCAATCAACACTGGTGTTTTGTTTTGTTTTCCTTTAGAATTTACACCACTAACACTTAGCAAACACATCATGAGGCAGGCATGTACTGAAGTTCAGCATAGCAACATACAAGTGAATAAAATATGGTGATATAATGCAAAAGAGCAATGATGAAGTCTTATACCAAGCGCTACTAGAACATGAAGAAAAATCACACTTTTTCTATCTACAGTGAGTGAAACTGTAAGATGGGTCACAAATGACCTGAGATGCACACATGAGCAGCAATTTGCTAAACAGAAGGAAAAAGGAGTCAGTAAGAAAAACAGGGCAACGTTTGCATGGCATTAGGAGAGCCAGTTGCAATTTTCTTGTCCAAATGAAGAAATAGTACAGACTACTGGTTGATTCCTCCTCCTACAACCAGCTCAAATAAAAATAAAGAAGGAAAAGAGAAACATAGATTTGAGGAACTTGCAAACACAGACAAAGAAGAAATCTGATGGCTGTCTTGACTTCATGTTTCAGAGGGGCTGTGGGGAGGTGGTGGCTCTAGCTACTGTCTGGAGAAAGCCTAGGAGAGTTTGGAAGAAGGTTACTATATTCTGCTCTTACTACTGCCTGGGTGGCCCCACAGAAGAAATCATTAGTAGCAGCCTGGGTGGTCCTTTGGGTTGGGGGAAATTAGGACCTTGCACGATCTTACTGCAGTGAGAAATCAATGTCAGCCACTCATGGCACTGCCTTCTCCCTACCAAAAACACAGCCTCTGTCAAGAAAGCCTTCAGATTTTCAGAAGGTTCAGATAAATTATGACCTGTTTACTTCCTGACACTCTCCATCTCATGACTGACTAGAAGGATTGAGATCAGAGGCAGCACATAATTTCCCATATTCTGAATATCGTCCTAAAAGTCACTTTCAGAGTTTCTATATGACCTTATTCCACCTACACATGCCGTTACATTTTGAGAATCACTGATGTATTCACTGATATGTTTAATCAACAAAAATGACTTGAAAACCCAATATATACAATACAAAGAAGTTAGTATATGAAAATATTTTTTAATCTTTGTCATTATGAAAGGGAAGAAACACAAGACTTTTAATATCAAGAGAATTTGGGTGAAAGTAGAGACAGAGGAGCCCTGGAGGATACTGGGAAGAATTCCCCCCCCAAAAAAAACCCAGAAGTATAGTTTATATTAGGTCAAAAGAGTAAACTTCATGAAGGAAGAAACAGATAATGGGAGTCAGGATAAAAGTTAACAAAGAATAAAAACTAAGAAATAAATAAGGACTAGTAATGAATTAAGGAATGGGTAATTAAATACACATAAAATGACCTAAATGTCTGTTTATAATCAAAATCACAACAGGTAACTATTTTGAACATTCTCAGCAGTTGGACATTGAACACTTAAAACTTTTGCTCAACATTAGTTCATTTTCCAAGGTCCATATCTTCTTCAATCATGCCAGGCTTACCTATAAATCTGAAAAATGGAGAGTCAAATTTCTGTGTCTACCTTTTCTTGTTAATAATGAATGTGCTTATTTTTTTAAATCTCACCCACTCCTATAGAGTAAAAATTTTATGAATTGTGACACCTTGGGAAAGAGCCTGAATATAAGATCTCCATTATTGATTATATCCCCAAGAAATAATTATCTTAATTTAATCAGATTGATTTTGTAATTATTATTTATTTTATTCCACAGTTCACAGTCTTTCAGAAAACCTTGCAATGCTTACTTCTACTACTTCTGAGAATCATTCCAATACACTCTTGTGGAAGCCTCCATGGGCTCTAATTGAGTTATTATAAAAGTTTCTACCTCTCCTTTCTGGCCCACGCCAACTCCCAAATCAATGCTGATTATTTTTAGAACCAGAGACAGAGCTAGCCTAGTGAAATAAAAGTGAGGTCATTGCATTTCTTTTCCCTATTTTCCCCCTTTTTAGGGGTAGATTCAATTTGAATTTCATCTCTTATTCTGGATTTTGATTGTCTTTGTGGGAACAGTACATTTTGACTCCAGAGGAAAAAATTCATTTTCTCTAGTGTACATAAACAGCATGCTGATTCATCCTTTATAAAAGTGAACTAAATTTTATTTCCAGAAGATATAAAGACTTAGGTTTCTGATTTATGCAAATAAGCTATTTCAAATACATAAAACATAAGATATTGACCTCAATTCATCACCAGTATGTTTTTAATGTAAAAAAATACAGAACCATGCTAATTCTCTTAATTCCTTTTAAAAGCCATATTTCTTTCCTGTCACTAGCCATATTTTTTTCCATAACGACAGCAGATTGGTTTCATTCAAGCAGCTTCAATACTTAAAATAAGAACCTATTTTTAAAACTCCTTACTAATGTTTTTTTCATGATTAAATGCTGTTAATGTACCAGAAGCAACAGAAATTATTATAGCTAGTACACAAAATAAAAACATTTAGCTTACATATGTCCCAATTATAAAGAAAATTATCATTCTATTACACTTTCCCACTAAGAATAATAGTTATGTTTTCAAATGTCCTAGTGTCAGTATCAACAATTTATATTCTCAGTTTTTTTGGAGGGCTTATGGTACTGGATATTGAACCTACGAGTACTCTCTACCTCTGAGCTACATCCCTACCCTATTTTATTTTTTATTTTGAAACAGGGTTTTGCTAAGTTATGATGTCCTGGCCTTGAACCTGCAATCCTCTTGTCTCAACCTCCCAACTGCTGGGGTCACAGTCAAGTGCCATTGTACCTGGATTCTCATATTTTTTAAAATAGGTTGTGTGAAGCTATTCTGGTATTCATCTTTGCCTAAAAATATGTCCTTGTAAATGGTAACTACCATAATGAATACATGAACGCTCTAAGGTGAATTTGATTATCAGGAATTTTCCAGGATGACACCTGAGTATGCTTGACTAAAAGACTAACTTCAGACTAACATGTACTAACTCATGCAGGAGTACTGGGTCTCACAGGGCAGCGTAAGGACATAGTCCATATCTTAGGCTCATATCCTCTACTGTTTCTCATTCATTATCTGCACCATTCCAATTTTCTTTTCTTTTTTTTTTTTTTTGCGGTACCGGGGATTGAACGCAGGGGCGTTCTACCTCCGTGCTACGCCCCCGGCCCTATTTTTTATAATTTATTTTGAAACCGGGTCTCACGAAGTTGCGGAGGGCCTCACCAAGGAGAGAGAGAGAGAGAGAGAGAGAGAGAGAGAGAGAGAGACAGGGAGAGAGAGAGCGAGAGATCTGAGGCTGGCCGCGAACCCAGATCCTCCGGTCTCCGCCTCCCAAAGTACTGGGATTACAAGCGTGCGCCACCACGCCCGGCTCCAATTTTCTTTTCTAATACACAGACTCTACCATTTATCCACTTTAAATTTGTGCCAATTAATTTGTCCAGAAACTCTTTGACATATCCATGAAAGTTATGGTATGATCTTTGTCGGCCTACATTGTGAGACTCATTATCTACTACTCCCATCCTCTTGTGCTGCACTGGACAGGTCCACTGTCTCTCCAATACATGCTGTGTGTTTCTAACTCCTTCTTAATGCTGTTTCATTTGCTTGTGATGCCTTCCTGTGATTCCAAAATCCTCAATCTTTTTGTTACATGTCTTAAAAGCCATGTTTATTATGGGACAGTTCAGACCACACTAACAAGTCCTTTTGGATAAATCATTGATTTCTACCATCTAGATGTATACTGCAATGCTAACAGTGGCTCTTACTTTCCTCTTCATCCCAATAGGTTTATTTTTCCTACAGTTGTTATGATATAGTACTATTTTTGTTTTCTTGTAAAATTATGTAGGTTATATTTCCATGTTATCAAAAAGACTTTGTAAACATTGTTTCGTGATTTCATTTCATCCATTGAATGGCTAAACCAGGTTTACAGAGATCTCTGAGAAGTAATCATGTTCCCATTTCCCTGTTTACTATTTTCTCCTGGGAAGGAATGTCCATGCTTCCTTAATATCTTTTAAAGATAGAAGAAATTAACCAAAATACAGTTCTAAGCTATAGACTTTACCATATGATCACTACAAGCAAATTATAAATATAGTAGAAAGAGTTCCCATGTATTCTCTATCCACTTTTCCCTTTTAACACATTACCATAGAATATTTATTTACTTTATTAACCTGTTAGCTTTCCATTACTAAAAATATACCTGAGATAATCAACTTATAAAGAGGAAAAGTTGATTTTGGCTCACAATTTTAGCAGTTTCAGTCCATGAGCAACTGGCCCCACTCTTTGGGCCTCATCCAGCAGTACAATATGGCAGAAACACATATTAGAGCAAAGCTGATCAGTCATGGTAGGTAAGTGAAAGAGAAAGGAAGCTACAACACCCCTAATGTCTGGAAGACCTCTCACTAGACCCTATATCTTAATGTTTCCACCACCACCTAGTAGAGCTAAGGATTAACCTGTTAACATGTGGGACTTTGGGGAACATTGAAGACCCAATCTAAAGTACTGACTTTGGTTAAATAACAATAACTAATGTAATATTTTTCCATTAATATCTGTGTTCTGTTTCAAAACCTAATCCTGCATTTCACATGGGTTTAGCTGTCATGTCCTCCTTTTATAAAAATGTCTCAGTCTTTCCTGATTCTTTTAATGATTTTTCATTCATTTATTTGTGGCACTGGGTATTGAACCCAGGGGCCTTCTACCTCTGAGCTACTCAACAGCTCTATTTCATTGATTTTGAAACAGGGTCTTGTTAAATTAGCACATGCTGGCTTCAAACCTACACTCCTTCTGTCTCAGTCTCCCAAGTACTGGGATTACAGGTATGTGCCACTGCACCCAGCATCACATCATTTTTGAATAGTCAGTTAAAGTATAAAATGTGGATATTAAAGATGCTGGAATAGAGGAAGACACTGCATTTCAGTTTCTCTGAGACTCAGAAATCAACCGGAGGGAAGACTGCTTCTTGGTAAGAGAAAAAAAAAAACACAGTAGAAAGACAGTGGTGCAGCTGAACTTGTCTGGACTGAGAAACAAAAGCCCTTCCTGCAGGGACCCGAATGACTACAACCCACCTCTTCAAAACCACTGTGAATCTTCAGACCACCCAGCCAAACCACCCAGTGAACTGGCTACAGTTGAACTTGTCATGACTGAGAAACTACAGACTCTTTTTACAGGGACCCCAGTGGCTACAACAGAGCTTATCATGGTTAGATATAGAGTGCCCCATGAAGAGCTCATCTGTTAAGCTCAGAGTTGACATCTAATGGATTTATCGGAGTGGTGGTCCAGACCAGTAAGGTGTGGCTGGAGAAGGTGAGTCCCTGGCTTTGGGGACTATATATGGTTCCTCTTCCCCTTGCTCTCTCTGTCACTTGCTTCTAGCACCCATGATATGAGAAGCAAAGCTTTGGTTTCTCCCTCTCTCTGCTTCCCACCACTATACCCTGAGATTCATGATTCCCAGCCTCACATGGACTGAACCCCAAAATATCAAAGGAAAACCATGAGCAAACAAATTTTCCTTGCTCTAAGTTATGTGACCAGTATTTTAGATTGTAGCAGTGAGAATGATGACTAAGAGCTCCTGAAGACTGTGAGTTTATAAATCATTCCAGTGGGAGCCTGTTTAGCTGCAGGGAATTTCATGGCAAAGAGCAAACCTGTGGGGTCTGTGAGTTTGCAAACCATACCTGTAGAGGTGGGGACAGGGGCTAGAGTTGGATACAATAAAAACATAAATTAGCAGACAGTCCCCAGGGAAAATCAGGCAGAACTTAGGGTCAGCAATTCATCCCACCCCTATGGGGTCTCCAGTGATCATCGTAGGACCACCAGCCAGACAACCATGCAGCAGGTTCAAAAGGCTATACATTCTCAACCCATGGTGTTCAGGTGCCACAAGTGTCAAGGCTCATGGCCAGCAAGGTCTCATGTGATTGCTGCTGCCCAGAGCAGCACTGATGTCCCGGGGATTAAATAACAGACACCCAAGTCCCAGGCTCAGAATGGTACAATCTCTCCCTGGAAGAGTTTAGGTCCTGAAAGCAGGGAGACCAGGGGCCAGCAGGATTTCACATGATCACAGCTGGCAGAGAAGCATCAGTGTCTCTGGGGCAATCTGATTCATACAGTAATGCCACAGGCTGGGATTACAACAGTACCTCAGCCAGCAGAGTTTGGGACTCATGAGCATGCATGCCAGGGGCTCATAGTGCTCTACATGATGTCAACCAGCTAAACAGTGGTGTTGTACCTGGGGAATAAAAACTCAACCAGCCAAGCCACAAGCTCAAATGTCATAATCTCTGGTCCTGCTGAGTTTGGGCCCAATGGTAACAGAGACTGGAGGCCAGTGGTCCACATGGTTTAGTGTGTTTGAAACCAGCAGAGCAGTGGTGGTGTCCTTAGGGCATTAAATCTCAACCAGCAGGTCACAGAATTTGAACAGAACATTATAGTCTCTGGTGCTGTTGAATTTGGGTCCAGAAAACATGGAGGCTGTAGCCAATCAGAGACTGCTGCTTGCCTGCACTAAGAACTACATCCTGTTAAAGAGGATCTTGGGGACTAATTCAGAAGTATGATTACATGAAACTGATACATTGAGCAAATATATATGCCCAGCACCAGACTTACTATAAAGGGATAACAAATATACATGGGAATACCATACAAAGAGGAAGAGTATTCCAAGACAACAGATATATAAATCTGAGAATTCTGAAAACATGAGAATGAAACCAATGAGGAAACAATAAACTCTCACAATTCAACAACAAGGGAGATCACCAACACTGAGCTGCAGAATATCCCAGAAGGAGAAGTGAGAATTTTGATTTTTGATATGATCACAGGCCTTAGAAATAAAATCAAAGAAAAGTGTTCAGGATATGAAAGAACATATCAATAGAGAAATTGAGACCCTAAGGAATAACCAAAAATGGCCCTGAGCAAAATGAAGGGGGCAATAAATAAAGACCTCAATAGAAACCACCTCTGGCAGACTAGACCACCACATGAAAAGTAGTCTCACTCTTAGAAAACAGTTCATTGGAAACTGACTACAGTCAACAATATAGAGAAGAAAATACAACAATATGACCAGAATATTCAAGAAATAAGATTTAATATGAAATGACCTAACTTACTGACAATAGGCATTGAAGAATGTCTAGAAGCATAAACAAAGGCCCTAGAAACCTCTTTTTTTTTTTTTTTTTTTTTTTTGCGGTACTGGGGATTGAACGCAGAGGCGTTCTACCTCCGCGCTACACCCCCGGCCCTATTTTTTATGCTTTATTTTGAAACCGTGTTTCACGAGGTTGCAGAGGGCCTCACTAAGGAGAGAGAGAGAGAGAGAGAGAGAGAGAGAGAG
>PVJS01048087.1:0-15191 GCA_004027185.1 Glis glis
GTACATACACAAACCTATAAGACTCAATCACTATCTGGAGCATGAAAGGGAGGGAAGGGGGAGGGAATAGGGTGGGATTGGAGGGAGGGCTAAATGTGCAATATGTGCATGTATGATGTTCATACCCTGACATATATCAAAATGTATAATTATAATTTACAATGCACCAATAAATGAACATAAAAAGTTAAAAAAAAAACAGATGGATATCTGAGATTTCCCATTTTTTCCATCCTTTTGTCTCCCATTATGTGCTTTTGCTTTTCCTTTTGGTGAAGAGTCTGTGTCCCCAATACAAGAAATACACAGAATTTCATTAACTATCATTTATTCATGGGACAACATCAACTCAGCCACATTTACCACTATTGCTCCTCACAAATAAGGCTGCCTTTTTCTATTTCCAACTTTTATTCCCCTTTCCTTGGGCTAGAAACTCAAGTGAATGATTCTATACCTGATGGAAAAACCCAATCCTTCACTCTCACCATCTTTGTTAAGACTTGTGTTCATAAAATTGCCATAGATTTTCCTTGATCAGGACTCCTGCACCAGAAAGTAGCCTCTAGAGGGAATCCCAGTGACTCCGTTAACTTTGGTATTTTTCCTCTTCCTTCCTTTACACAAAAAAGAAAATATCACCCCATTCAGTAGACTCATGTTTTTCTGTGCTTATAATTTGGGCATCACGAGGAATCCAACAACGAGGAAATTTCAGCTTACAGATTCAGACATTCTTTTTTTATTTTTAATTTTTTAAATTTTGTTGGTGAATTGCAATTAAACATCAGAGTGAGGTTCAATGCGCTAAAACCATATATGCAGGCAGCTTTTGGAGTATTTTTCTCCACATCCCACCCTGCTCCCCCTTCTCCCTCCCCACATAAGTTACTGAGGTTGGTAGTAATTCCTTCACATATTGCCACATTTATTACTTAATGTGTTTATTTCTTCAATCCTCTCTTCCCCTCCCACTCTCCCCTAATCTCCTTCAATTATTCTACAGATCTCTCTCTCTCTCTCTTGCTCTCTCGCTCTCTCTCTGCATTATTTAAAGTCACCTATGTTTCCTGTTTTCTCTCTATCCTCCACAGATGTGAGAAAACATACCTTCTTGACTTTCTGACCATGAGAAGACAGTATTAGATTTCAATTAGTGTTTTCAAAGAGGCACTGTGATGTGTCAGTCACAAAGTGTGAAGTGTGCCTTCACTATGGGGATAAATAAAGGCCACCCATACGCACCAGCCAAAGTTACTTATTCTAAACCTGCTATAGAAAGAAGCCAGACACTGTCACTTACATGTGGCAAAGATGCCAAGGCAGGAAAAGGAGTAGGACATGTTCAGTTTGGAAAAAGGGGGAAAGCTTCAGATATGTCCCTATTGGAGTCTGTTGGCATGGGAAGCTGTAGGGGGATTGGCTAAAAGTAGGGTATCCTACATGATAGGTTAGTTGCTTTGGCATTATCCCATACGGCTCTTGTATCAAACAGAAAAGAGTAAATCAGGACATGTGGAACTGGCCAAGTTATTTTCTATAAGTACATATTCTTTTTTTTTTTTTTTGCGGTACCGGGGATTGAATCCAGGGGCGTTCTACCTCCGCGCCACACCCCCGGCCCTATTTTTTATACTTTATTTTGAAACCGGGTCTCATGAAGTTGCAGAGGGCCTCACTAAGTAGAGAGAGAGAGAGAGAGAGAGAGCTGAGGCTGGCCACGAACCCGGATCCTCCGGTCTCTGCCTCCCAAAGTACTGGGATTACAAGCATGCGCCACCACGCCCAGCTTATAAGTACATATTCTTCTCAGCACCAGAAACTTCATTTTTGATTAAGGATAACA
Source organism: Glis glis (assembly GCA_004027185.1). Lineage (NCBI taxonomy): Eukaryota > Metazoa > Chordata > Mammalia > Rodentia > Gliridae > Glis > Glis glis. Next base: position 1,847 of record PVJS01048087.1, read on the forward strand.
TTGATAGATATAGGTATCTTTAGAAGCAGCAGTGTGGAAAAGTGTTCCAAAACAGGGAGCATGAACAAATATTAGGGAAGCTATCAAGTTATTAAGTCCTGGACTGGTTGCTACAGATAATGGTCTGACCTCTTGGAGGGCTAATGTAGATAGTAGGTTGGCACATTGCTACAGATTTTGGATGAGATTTCTACTTGTTATAAGCAGTATGGCTATTTTCTGTTATATTGAATCTCTCATCACCCACCTAAAATATGAATGGACCTCATAGCTGTCATTTGAGCATTCCATCAGGACCATTGTTTGGTAGGAGGCCTTGGAGTACTTGGTAAGAACAGTGAATTTTATATTTGTAAACTGCCACCCTCATCTTCCTGTAGTTGTTCTATTAATCATGTGTGGACTAATGGTGCTAGATCGATGATCTTGAAATCTTTCAGTGTGCTGGTAATAATGTTATGGCCAGGGAAGGCAAATGCAAAATTACTCTGGTTGTTCATTTATGTGAGCATTATCACCACTCCACCATTGTTGGAGGAATCCAGTGTAACCAACTTCCACCAGGCGTATTTCCCTGGGGAATGGTAGTGACACACTGTGGGCAACACTGTGTTGTTATCTCTTCTCTGGGCAGGTTGGTATTCACCAGCAGTGGTAGCCGGATTGGGTATATTGATGGAAACACTATACTGCTGAACATAACATTCTCCATAATATTAACACAAGGCCACTCTTCTTGGGGGCTCCCTGAGCAAGCACTAGGGAAAAAGGATGATAGACAGCCACAGAAAGGTTCCTTTTGTCCACTTGATTATTGAAAATCTTGGATGTGGGACACAAATTCAAACAAATAGAAGTCAACCAAATAGCCTTATTTTATCTACAAGTTAAATTGAAAGGGAAATTTCTAAAATACTTCTAAAGAGAAGAAATTATAGCCAATCTATTATGAGAGGGTCCAACCATTTACCTTCTTCTCAGGCCTGTCATCAATTCCTAATTTCTTTTTAAACATGAGGTTCTGATCAGCTGGTTAACCTTTTTGCTATTTCTGGGAAGTCAGTTAGAAACACACTGTAGACTACATTTCCTTTCACAGGGAGTGTACACCTAGATATATGATATGATGTTATGATATGATATGATATGATATGATATGATATAATGTGCATGTGTGTTAGTGTGGAGAGAGAGAGAGGGTTCACCTGAAGTCCTTTCTATGGAGAGAAGTCTCCATCACCTTTTTCTTCTAAGCATCAGCTGTGTGGGTAGAAGTGGAACAATTCTTCACACTTCCTTAATGGGTCAGAGGAACAGACCAAGAGGTTATAGATGTACAATGAGAGACAGGTAGCAAAGCAGTTAGAGTTGATACTAATTTCTGCCTCCAGATTTAGTTGGGCTCAACTTTGCACATTTCATTTCCATTAATAATGGAATGATGTTTCACATGTCTAATTTTAGTGTTTAATGGAAAATTAAGCCTGATTCTAAAGGCCATTTGTGTTACATCATCACTAAAACTGCCTTCACCTTGAGAGGACTTAAGTGTCACAGGGCTTGAGTAGCCAAGCCAACCTGAAGTACGCTCACAGAGAGGGAGGCAGGGCATTAAGTGTCTTATCTTCAACCTCCTTGTTTACTACAATTTCCTGTTGGGTTCTGATTAGCTCCTGGAAGCAAAGAGGAAGGGTGTCCGTTAATGGGATCCATTTTGGTCAACCTCCTGGAAGCAGGTATGGGTGAATTAAGAAGGAAGGAGAATGGATCAAAGCATCCTAATGGATGGTAATGTGTTTAGTGGGATTGTGGTATTCACAGAACACATTATTAATAAAAAGAAATATATCAGACATCAAGGATCAGAAGAGTGTGTCAATTACAATTGATAATGGAGTATAAGAAAACCACATATTAAATATTTAATTAAATCCTGGCTATAAAAATATTCATAGATTATAAATCAATATATTTGAAAACATTGGTAGAGGAATGGCTTATTTATATTGAAGGCTGAATTTAAAAAAATGAGAGGAGAGATGATAGGCAACAAAAAGAAGAGCATATTATATAGAGAGAAGAGAAAACAACAACCAAAAAGGCATATTCAGAGCTATACTCCAACAAACTAGCCCTGAAGTTATGTCACATTTCTCTTTTTTGAGAACTAAAAGGTCATACTATATACCGGTAATAGTTAAATATAATAATAAATTTAGAAACATAACTTTTTAAGTACCTGAATTTCTAAAGGGGAGAATCCCTCACAAATTCAAACAAATAGAAGTCAACCAAATAGCCTTATTTTATCTACAAGTTAAAATGAAAGGGAAATTGCTAAAATACTTCTAAAGAGAAGAAATTATAGCCAAAGGATATTGTACCTGGCCACATTGTGACTAAGGTAAAGGCAATAGTCAGCCGGTCTCAGGAGCCCACTCCTATAAGCCCAGTCCTCGGGGGGCTGAGACAGTAGGATGGCAAGTAGCTTAGTGAGAACCTGTTTCAAAATAAAAAAATAAAACAAGGTTGAGGTTGCAGCTCAGAGGTAGAGAAGCCCTGGGTTCAATCCCCAGTATCACATACACAGAAAAAGTCTGAAGTGATTCTCATTAGACTAGAAGTGAGGTGTCAGCAGGCCAGTGTGGATGCTCTAAGAGACCAGCTATTTCCTCTACTGTTCCATTTCTACAGGTAGCCTCCATTCCTTGACTCACGGCCTTCTCCCTCCACTTGCAAAGCCATCGGCATGACATCTTCATTTCTCTCTCTGGCTCTCTGGTCTTTATCTTTCCTGTATAAAGACCCCCAAGACTACAGGGAGTCTACCAGATAATACAGGATAACGTCACCATCTCAAGATCCTTTATCATTTCTGCAAAGTCATCTTTCCCTATAAAATAATCTATGCACAGGTTCTGGGGTTGAAGACATGGTCATCTTTGGATAACCATTGTTCTGCCTACTACACTATTACTTTTTCTAAGAAATACTTAACGTACTTGTTTTTTCTTGGCTCACTGTCTTCCTCTCTTCCATGTCTCTTCATACTTTAATCCTGATTATGGACACTCAACTTTATTGATGAGATCTTTTTTAACTTCCTGAGTTCACTTTATTCTTGTATTAGTTCTGGAAGGTTCAGTTATGCTGGAGTAACACACAACCTTAAAAATCCTAGTAACCTATAGTAACAAAGGGCTACTTCTTTTTTCACTTTTCAATAGGTGGATAGGTTACAATGACAAGTACTGATAGCTGTTTGATTGATGATGATGATGATGATGATGATGATGATGATTGTACTGGGGATGGAACCCAGGAGCCCTCTACCTCTGAACTACACCCCAAACCCTATCTTATTCTTTTATTTTGAAAAAGGGTCTCACTAAATTTCTGAGAGCCTCACTAAATTGCTGAGGCTGGCTTGGAACCTGCCATCCTTCTGTCTCAGCCTCTCAAGTACTAGGATTACAGACATGCACCACCAGTCTGATGATCTAATGTTACCAAATTCTTTTTTTTCACTGGGTCTCTTCTCTCATTGTCCCATCTTGGATGCCAAAATGATGTAAAGGTTCTCCTCTTTTGGGGTTCTTGTCTGTGAAATTAAAGAATTAACTGACAGACTATAGAAGGGTGTGTAGAGGGTATAAAGATTTATTTTTAGCCCAGGGAAGATAGAGACAAAATAAGCTCTCCCCTCCCCCATATACAAAAAGGGTGCGGGTTCTCTGAAAGAAAGTAATCATTGAAGTTCTTGGGAGGTGATGTTTTATCTCTTATTGTGGGTCCCTATCTGCTCTTTTATGATTGGTCAGAATTGGGTCTTGGGAACCCAATGTCTTTTATCCAGTTTCCATCATATATTTGAATCTCTCTCTCAAAGGTCAGTGGACTCTCCTGGCACCACATGTCTGCTCCCTCATCTGTTTTTCTTTGATCACTCCTGGGGCAGAAGCTTTGTATTAACTTGCTTTGTTATCCCTATATCTATTAACCTTCACTATTTCTGCTCTTTAACCCTTCCTGTTCCCAGGTCCTCTGCTCTGCCTCATTAAGACATCTCATTTTCAGCATGTATATGGCTTTTTATCATTACTCTGCCAATCATTTAAAAATACAAGCGTAGTGGCACATGCTTGTAATCTCAGTACTCGGAGGGCTGAGACAGGAGGATCGCAGGTTCCAAGCCAGCCTCAGCAATTTAGTGAGGCTGTCAGCAACTTAGTGAGATCCTGCTTCCATATAATAAAATAAAAAGTCTGGGGATGTAGCTCAGAGGTAGAATGCCCCTGGGTTTACTCCCCAGTATCACACACACAATATGTATATATATGTATATTTGAAGCTGGGTGTGGTGGTGCAGGCCTATAATCCCAGAACTTGGAAGACTGAGATAGGAGGATCACAGGTTTGAGGACAGCCTCAGTAAGTAGTGAGATTCTCATTAACCTAGAAAGACGCTGTTTCAAAATAAAGAAAATAAAATAGGGCTGGGGGTATTGATCAGAGGTAAAATGCTCCTGGGTTCAATGCCAGAACCATAAATAAATAAATAAATACATAAATAAATAAATTTATAGCATATATTATAAATATATATATATATATATATATATATATATATAATTTGAAGTCTATGATTTAAGGTACATGTGAATGTAAAATTAGTATATATTATAGATAAACTGAATTTTTTATCATTGAAATGACCCTCATATGTCTACTATTAGTAGATATAGTAAGTTTGGGCCTGATAGGTCATGTTGACTTTCTTTTGGATGAGTTTGGTTAATTTAAAAACCTTTAAGAATTTATTAGCCTTATATTTCATATATGTCTCTTAATTCTGCTTTACATATTATTGTTGGTGAATGGATAATGATTTAGTATGATTTTTTATAAATGACTTGCTCTTTTTCATGAATAATCCAGATAATATTAATTTCTTCTTATTTAAACTCTAATAATTTTGTTAGGAATTGTGTTCAAATTGATCATTTTGAGTTGATTTTTTTTCATGTTCACAGTAGACACTTTCAACAGATAGATTTATATCTTCTTTAATTTTAATTTTTAAATTTTTATTAATTAAAATAGGCATTTGCTGTTACTTATTTTTCAGAAAAATATTATAAACATATTATATATATTTTCTTTTTCATTTTCTGACAATTTCTCTTTGACCACTTATTACCTTTTTATTTATTTTATTCATTTAGTTTGATATTCTTTAGTTACTTCTTTCTCTCTTCTGTGTACTTTTCCAACTTTGTTCCTGCAAATGAGCATTTGGTAATTCATTGACAGAATTTGTTTTACTTCCTGAATCCTGTTAATTCCTATATCAGTCATGAAAATCTCAGATATGCTACAGCAACAAACAACCTTAAAAATCATAGTAACCTGTAGTACCAAAGGGTTATTTCCTGTTCGTACTAATAGAATTTGACTGCCTTTCTCTTTTCACTTCAAATCAGAAAATATCAAAGTCTCTAGCTGACACATGACTATGGTTGTGGCAAAAGACAAAACACTACACGTGATATATATTTTGTCTCTTAAATTTTCTTCCTAAAGATGTCAAGATTAAGTTGTGTTCACAACTCACTTATGAGGCCAAGTCAAACATTTAACCTTGTTGTCTATGAGTTTTGGAAGTGTGGTCCCTGCTCTCTCTTCTCCCAAGGTTCTGCGCAGTGTTCAGTAATAACATAATTATCTGTAGCTCCTTTAAATTCCTGTGATAGTTTTATCCTCGGTTTGTAAAAATTTCCACTGCTCCCCCAAAACAGCAAAAAAAAAAAAAAATACAAAAAGAAAGAAAGAAAATAGGCTATCAGAATATTGTTATCTGTTAAAACTTTTTGATTCTCCTATTTTATGTTTTATTACTTGAAGAGGGCATAGGATCAATGCTCCAACATATAAGTATGGGTAAAAACTTCTTCAATAAGACCCCAAAGGCACAAGAAATTAAAATGAGGATTAATACATGGGATTGCATTAAATTGAAGAGCTTCTGTGCACCAAAGGAAACTATCAAAAACATCAAGAGAGAGCCACCTGACAGAATGAGAGAAGATCTTTGCCTGCTACTCCTCTGATAGAAAACTAATATCTAGAATATACAAAGACCTCAAGAAATGTACTATCAAAAAACCCCAAATAGGGCCGGGCATGGTGGCGCACGCTTGTGATCTCAGTACTTGGGAGGCAGAGACTGGAGGATCCGGGTTCGCGGCCAGCCTCAGCTACTTAGTGAGACCCTCTGCAACTTTGTGAGACCCAGTTTCAAAATAAAGTATAAAAAATAGGGCCGGGGGTGTAGCGCGGAGGTAGAACGCCCCTGGGTTCAATCCCCGGTACTGCAAAAAAGAAAAAAAAAACCCAAATAGCCCAATCAAAAAATGGGCAAGAGAACTAAATAGACACTTCACAAAAGATGAAATACAAATGGCCAATTAATATAAGAAAAAAATGTGCTACATAATTAGCAATCAGAGAGATGCAAATCAAAACTACCCTGAGATTTTACCTAATCTCAATTTGAATTGCAATCATTAAAAACACAAACAATAATAAATGCTGGTGAGGATGTAGAGAAGTAGGAACTCTGATACATTGTTGGTGGGATTGCAAATTATTGCAACCACTGAGAAAACAGTGTGGAGAGTCCTCAGAGGAATGGGAGTGAACCTACCATATGACCCAGCTATTCCACTCCTGGGTATGTACCCAAAAGAATTGAATACAAAATACCAGAGTAATGCATGCATATAAATATTTATAGCTGTACAATTCATAATTGCCAAACTATGGAACCAGCCAAGATGTCCATCAACACATGAATGAATTACAAAATTATGGGGTAGAAATACAATGGAATTCTACTCAGCCATTAAGAAGAAAATATGTCATTTGCAAGGAAATGGATGGAACTGGAGAATATTGTGCTAAGTGAGATTAGTCAGTCACAAAAAGTGAAAGGCCAGGTGTTTTCCCTCATATGTGGAAGCTAGGGAGAAATTGGGGCACAGGGGTGACTCCAGACAAAGGAGGAGAAACCTTAGTGGAGTGAGGGAGGGGACCTAACTGAGGGAGGCAGGAAGGGGGAGGAAGACTTGAAGAGGGTAACACTTTAATGGTCGTCTTGTGCATACACAAATGTATCAATGTCAATCACATCATCATGCCAGGAAGGTGGGGAGGAAGAGGGAGTGGGGTGGGAACTGGGGGAGGATTCAAGCAGTGCTGTGTGCATGTTTGCCTTTAAAACTCTGAATGTATGATTACAATGCACCAATAAAAAATAAGTAAATAAAAAATTGAAGGGGTATAATGCTTTGTTATCTTGGTTTTTATTTTTTTAGATTTGCTTTATTACTTATAATTATTTTGTTTTCACAGATCTGCAATTAAGGCAATCGTTTGGGCAGAAGGGTAAGAGACAGTTTCTTAGTTCAAGGTTGTTTTCATTAATTGCTACATTAAAATACAATTTTCTTTATAAATTCCACTTGTGTGTGGGTAGTCCATTGTTTTTCTCATTAAAATTGATACTAATTTGTTTTTGAAGACTTTTACTTTTTTTCCCTTCTTCACTAAGTTTCCAAAAGATACCTTCTCTTTGTAAATTACCTTGCTCAGCTACAGAAATGGAACTTTCTCAAGACTCACCTTGCACCATATGCTGTCCCAAGTGTTTTACTTTCAACAGGGCAATAACCACTTCTTTTATTCACTCTGTATGGAAATTCCTCTCAGAAGCTCTCTACTCATAGTCTGGGACTCTTCCAGAAATGATAAGAACACAGAATGCCCCCCTTTTTATGGGCTTCACAGGATTGCAGCATAGGAGAATGTTCGATACATACTGTACTTAGGGAAATGTGGTGTGAAATTATACCATAAAAGTATTGAATATAATGTACAACAGATTTATGATTCCAACAGATAGTACAGTTATCTGCAACATTATGAAATTATTTCAGAAAACAATTATAAGCTTTCTGGTAATGTTGATAAAAGGCTACTCTTCAGTACTGACATGAAAGGAGGTATGCATTTCATATACCTGAATACCAGGCAACATCTTTACACTATTTACATTTCAATCTGAAAAAGCTAACCATATGGCACTGGCATGAAGTTATTAGATACAGGATATAATGCACAACATTAGGGTACTGAAGATACGCAGGAAGCAAATGGGCTTCCCCATCACCAAAGTCCTCACCCAGCAGCTGACAGGAATTGGAACTGTGACTTGCTCTACTGAGATTATAAAATGTCATCTTATACATTACCTCAAAGAATAAGATTTGTGATCTACAATAGGAGTAATCTTTATAAAGGCAATCGTTTTCTATTCCTAAAACCTCCATTTTTGTGGGTAATATATAGACATATTTTTACTATAATAAATACATTTTAAGCCACTAATGTGTCAGTGAAGATACTGTGGTTTAATGTATTCTATGTATCTTTGCAATGCACAGCTTTGGTAATAAACTTGAGACGGTAGGCATGATCTGAAGAAAACCATATTTGCTTTGATATTCATTTAATTAATCCTTGATGATCTTCTCCTCTTTCTCAGACCTTAAAAAATTTCACTAGTACAGAATAGATAATAATATACATCTTTATAGATTGGAATTTATAATTAGGTTTCTGCTCCTTTTCATGAATATAACATATTCCCTTTGTTTTGATAGATATATTTTAAGCTTCACTAATCTGTATGTAAGTCAGATAAACATCACTCATAAAGAAATGAGAATAATATTAATTTAAATAAAATAACTTTCTTGAAGAACATTAAATTAACATGATGTACAGAGTAAGGTCAAGCATCAAATCAATATTCTGTTTTCTAATGAACTTACATTGTTAATTGGAAGAGTAGAATGGATCTCAAAATGTACTTATATATGTTTGGATAGCAAAAACTTTGTGACACAATAAAAGCATAATTCTGATATTTTGAGCCAAAATATCTAAAAGTTTTCTTTTAATCTACTTTATTCAATAGTATGAGGCAATACAAATTTGCTTGCTGACAAGGTCATCTCTTAAAGAATATCATCTAATGTGAGAAATGAAAGAAGGTAAAATCACAGACATTTAAAAGAATAGATTCATGTGGGTTCAAATTAAATATAATATTAGATGTTTATATTATTTGTAATGTAAGATAAAGAACATATGTGCACTCAAAAGTCCTCTCTTTATGGAGAAAGTAATGCCCAAGTGAATGGCTAGAGTGCTTTGCTAGGAGTTAATTTTATTCTTACATTTTAAGCTAGCATCCTTGTAGCCTAAATTACTCAGTGGGAAAGTAAATTGATGGCATGAAATTAATTTCCACTTTTTTGATCTACATAGATATAAATCACTGCATCTTGGGGGAGATTGAAAAATGACTGCATTAACAAAAATTCATGTTCAGCAGACAAACAAACATCCTCACAAATCCAAAGCTCTCTGTATATTTACCCATCATTAGCCATAATCTACTTCAGATGATGATGACAAATGAACTCAGAAACAGGATCCCTGAATAATACCTACTTAATGATAACAAACAATCACACATAGAGAATGAGGCTCCCACTCTGAAATTGGTACTTAGCCCAGTGGAGTCTCATTCCACTGATGTTTCTTCTGGCATTGTCGGTTCTCCCTATTAGTGGGGGTTCTTTCCCCCATAATCTAACCTCTTCATTGCCATTCTCATACTCAATATATACAATTGATGTTGTAAATAGTAATAGGCTTTCTCAAAGGAGACTGGATAAGCTAAATATATAGATGAGATATGGATATCTAAATAAATAGATGAGATATGGATATAGTTATAAACATAGGTATGTAGATGGATAGATACATAGACCACAATGAAATGTATGAGATGTGTTCTTCTTTTTCCATACAATACTTATAGTTCATCAATTCCAAATATACTGTGAAAGTTATCACATGTCCGTCTTGAGTTCTTTCTAGGTCATAGACTTCAAACTGTAGCATAAATTTTTTTATGTTAGTTTCTATGACCAACAAGTCTAATGAGGACCTCTCCTGGGTCCCTGAAAAAGACATGAAAAAATCCCTGAAAAAGGTATTACTTTGCTTTGTGCCTCTAGTAAACTTAGGTTATTTTGACAGTTTGCAGTTATGGGACCTAACTACAGCCAGGTGCCTGAATTTGTATTCAGTATTCTCATGGTCACCTTTTCACCCTGTCTGTCTGTGGGTGCAAAACATCCCACTTTGATCAACATAAAATTCTTTATTGTCCTGTATTCTGATTTTTTGAAATAGTTTGATTGGATTGATTGCTGAGTTGGTTTTGAATTTTCTTTTTTCTTTCTTTTTTTAAATGTGCTTTTATTGGTGCATTATAGTCTCACATTCCTATGAAAACCAAGTTGACAGTAACATACATGCACATAGTGCTTGGTGCACCCCCGCCTCCCCTTCCCCCCTCCCAATACAGAGTACTGAGATTAACATTGGTATATTCTCATATGTACACATGGTCATAATTACATGAATGAACTTCATTCTTCCCCTTCCCCTTTCCATTATTTTCTCACTTGAGACACAGAATCCTTCAAAGCTACCACCTGCTCATCACCATCATTGAACAGAGTTGCAGGTCAGGGGCTATGGAAGATGTACAGAACTGTGCCTTTAGTAACTGTGTTCTAAGTATTGGCAATAACATATTCAACATCCTTCATGCTTATCTCCTTTTGAAAACCTTCCACACCCACACCTCTGTTCACTGCTACTAGCATGATGTTCAAGAAAGTGTTTTTATGTTTGCTCTTCACTGAACTAAGGTTATATACCCTGATCACATGCATGAATTAGCAAAGTTGTATTGGGGGGGGGATTGCATGGTATAAACACTATTTTTTATGAGAATTTCAGTTGGATGATGATTAGAACAATTGTCAAGGAATAACAAAAAGTTATATCAGTCAACCAGTCCAGCTTCCCCACAGTTATGTTCATGAAACCAATCAGAAATGTTCCTGGTGATGCATGCCTTCTTGTTAATATAATAGTTGACTGGTAATAAATTCATGTATAGGGGCTGTCTCATCAGCTGTAGCAGTGTCTTCCTGGGCTAATGGAACCAAAACAGTGACATTTCACCAGCATTACAGATTTGTTCTAGCATCAGATTTTCATCAGCAATGACCTTCACAAACTCATCAATGAACTTCTCTGATGCATCCTGATCAGCAGATGAATTATTATCACCACAAATCTTTAAAATTAAATGCTGCATCTTTTCTTAAGTTTATGCAACCAGCCAGTTGAATATGGACAGTTACCTTTGCAAACCTTATTAAAAAACAACCAGATTCTTCAAAGAATAGTGGTATTTATTTAGGAAAAACAGAATATTACAATGGGAATAGCAAACTGTGATATATTCAAAGAGATTGAGGCAAAAGGAGAGTTTTTAAAAAGAAAATGATGATGATATCTTATTTTTTGAAAATATTAATGATTAATAATAAGAGTGATATCAGCTTGCAGTTGAATGTAGAGTTGCTGGACAGATATCTTTGTAGAAGTACTTCGTGTATAAGGTGGTCTCCCTGAGTTTGTGGTTCTGGAAGAGTCTTTTATGATAGTTTCTACCAAGCAATCATGCATAAAACCCCTTCCTATGTAATCTCTTGACTTTATTCAGTTTTTTTGTTGGGGTTGACACAGTCAACTTCATTGTGATTCTGACAATTTTTGCAGACTTTTATACCTTCAGTTCTCTGTGCATTATCATAGATCTTTGCTTCATTCATGATCAGCATCTCATTAAGTGCCACACGTTTACTCTAACACTGATGGTTCCACTCTTTCAATATTGTCGACATCTGTTCATTACTTTCAGCATAGAATTCTTGCAGTTTATCCTTCCATTTCTTCAGGCCCTATCTACATGTCACATCAACACCATATTCTTCTATGAGATAATTCACATTTACTCCACTACCCAGTTTCTCTAACATCTTTTTTAATTAATTTATTTATTTTTATTGGTTCATTGTAATCATACATCTTGATCAAGTTCAGGGTGATAGAGGCATACATGCACACAGCACTTTTTGAGACCTCTCCCAGATCCCACCCCACTTCGTCTCCCTCCCCTCCTTCCCATGATCAACATATTGATTAGCTTTGATAAGTTTGTGTATGTACATCATGACCATTGAGGTGTTTCCCTCTTTAAGTCTTCCTCCCCACTCCCATCTCCCTCAGGTCCCCTCCTTCACTCCACTAAGGTTTCTTCTCCTTTGTCTGGAGTCCCTCCTGTGTCCCAATTTTTCCCAGCTTCCACATATGAGGAAAACATTCTACCCTTCACTTTTTGTGACTGACTAATCTCACTTAGCATAATGTTCTCCAGTTCTATCCATTTCCCTGCCAATGACATAATTTTGTTCTTCTTTATGGCTGAGTAGAATTCCATTGTGTATATATCCCATAATTTTGTAATCCATTAATCTGTTGATGGACATCTTGGCTGGTTCCATAGTTTAGCAACTATGAATTGTGCAGCTATAAACATAGATATGCATGCATTACTATGGTAGTCTGGTTTCAAATAACCCAATCAAAAAATGGGCAAGTGAACTAAATAGACATTTCACAAAAGAAGAAATACAAATATCCAATAAATATATGAAAAATGTTCAAATCATTAGCAGAGAGATGCAAATCAAAACTACCCTGAGATTTCACTTAACCTCAATTAGAATGGCAATCATTAAAAACACAAACAGTAATAAATGTTGGCAAGGATGTGGAGAATTAGGAACGCTGATACACTATTGGTGGGATTGCAAAGTAGTGCAACCACTCTGGAAAACAGTGTGGAGGGTCCTCAGAAGTATGGGGTGAACCTACCATATGACCCTGCTATACTACTCCTGGGAATCTACCCTAAAGAATTGAAACCAGTTTTGTTTTTATTTTTAAAAGGTTTTAATCTCTCACCTTCTTTAATAGCAGTAGAGGGTTCAAGTTTTCTATTTCTTCCTAAATTAGTTATAGTAATTTTCATCTTAAATAATTTTTATGCCATCTAAACTACATGGGGAAAGGGCTGTTTTAGTGTTCCTTGCTTATATATTTAATGTCTGAGCAATCAGTAATGATGACCCTATTTCATTCTTTGGAAATTTGTGCCAGTTGATGCTGCTGTTGATGGATAGACTGTTCAATAAGCATCAATTACATTAATTACTTGTATGATGTTGTTCAAAATTCCATATCCTTACTTATTATATGTTTAATTAATTTTTTCAATATTAAGAGA
>PVJS01048088.1:0-15177 GCA_004027185.1 Glis glis
TGTGTGTGTGTGTGTGTGTGTGTGTGTGTGTGTGTGTGTGTATGTGTATGTGTATTACTGGGGATTGAACCCAGGGGCATTCTACCTCCAAGCTATATTCCCAGCCCAATTTTATTTTTTATTTGGAAACAGAGTCTTGCTAAGTTGCTGAGATCTTCACTAAATTTCTGAGGCTGGCTTTGAACCTGCAATCCTCCTGTCTCAGCCTCCCAAATACTGGGATTACAGGCATGCACCACCACATCCAGCCTCTGAGAGCTTTATAAATGAGCCATCCGCTATCATTTTCATTAATAAATTATTCATAGTATTATGTTTATTGACAGAGTTCACATACTTAAAAGATCTGCTAAGGTAAGCTGTTAATGTACAAGGGATTTCATCCACAGATCCTCTGTACTTCTGAGACAGACTAACCAAGTCTAAGCACCTGGTAACCAGAGGATAAATGGTGTGGGAGCTTTTGAACTGTACTTGATTTTGCTTTCCTGTGCAAGGCAGTATGCTAAGCACTATCAGAGTTACAAAAGTGTGTAAGACAGTCTCTGTTTGCTAGCAATAGATAGGCCAGATATAGAGCCAGATGTATCCCATGCCAAGCACAGCATTGGTGCTAGAACAGATGGGAAGCAATGGGCTATCTCAGTGGCAAGCAAGAAGTGGTTAAATAAAGTTAACCTCCCTTTAGAAATGGGCATTTCAGCCTAATTTTTAAAATGACTTGGATTTTAACAGGTGTTATGGAAGAGGCCTCACAAGAAAGAGGAAATAGACGTGGAAAGGCACTGAGCAGTGAAAATCCAAAAAGGACTCATGAAAGGGTGGAACTGGAGAACAGTCTACAAATGAATGTTTGTCAGATTGGGGAGGACTTTGTTAGTACAGATTTCCAAATAAGTGAGCTGTAAATGCCAAACTAAAATTTAGGGGGGAAAATCAAGCATCTTTGTGAAGAATTTTCATGAATAAGAGAGTATTTTGGCAGGGAGAAAGAGTAGGAAGTTACTGCAATTGATCCAGGTAAGGGAAGGTTAGAACTTGAATTATGGAAAAGCAGTGGGCACAAAAACGAAGAGAGAGAATTTAGAGACTTCTGCATATAGACTGGAAATGCTACTTGACGAATAGTTGGATATAGAAAATGAAGAGAAGCTCCAATATTTCTTGATAGAATGACTGGGAAGTTGCTAATAGCATTAATCAAGTAGGAAATGCCAAGTAGGGGAATGCAGTTGGAAAGGAAGGCACATCTAATACTTTTCGTGTGTGAGTGCCAGTGACATGGGTGAGAGGAGCTGAAAGGCAATTAGAAATGAAGATGTCACAGTCAGGAGGAAGGCTAGAGCTAGACACGGAGCCTTAGCAATCAGGGAGCTTCTCAAGGAGAGACTACAGAAGGGTGTGTACAGGTATGGTGGGAAGAGACGAGCCAGAAATAATTTATAAAGTAGAGTTCAAAACCAAAAGGGTCTAGAGCCACTGAAGTGAAGGGATGGAGAGTTTTAAGAAGAAAGGAAGCTGAGTGTGGTGGCGCACGCTTGTAATCCCAGTACTTGGGAGGCTGAGACCAGACGATCTGGGATTGTGGCCAGCCTCAGCTAGTTAGTGAGGCCCTCCGCAACTTAGTGAGATCCTGTTTCAAAATAAAGAATAAAAAAATAGGGCTGAGGGTGTAGCTCCGAGGTAGAATGCCCCTGGGTTCAATCCCCAGTACCACAAAAAAGAAAAGAAGAGAAGAAAAGAAAAAAAGAAAAGAAAAGAAAGAAGAAAGACAGAGAGAAAGATAAAGAAAGAAAGAAAGAAAGAAAGAAAGAAAGAAAGAAAGAAAGAAAGAAAGAAAGAGTAGGGCTGGGGATGTAGTTAGGAGGTAGAATGCCCCCAGGTTCAATCCCCAGTACCGCAAAAAAAAAAAAAAAAGGAAGGAAGGAGTAAGCCAGCCTTGGTGGCACACACCTGTAATAACAGAACTTGGGAGGCTGACAGGAGGATTGCATGCTCGAGGCCAGCCTCAGCAACTTAGCAAGACCCTTGGAAACATAGCAAGACCCTGTTTCAAAATTTTAAAAAAGTGCTGGGGGCATAGCTCGGAGGTAGAATACCCCTGGGTTCACTCCCCAGTACGAAAAAATTATACATGTATAGGGTTGGGCCTGAAGGCATAGGTTGGTAATTAACCATTTGCTTAAAATGCACAGAGCCTGGGTCAGATCCCCAGCACTACATAAATAAATAAATAAATAAATAAATAAATAAATAAATAAATAAATTGTGAAATATATAGGGTCACTAATATCACCCCAAGACACACTGATGCTTTGTTTTGGGGTTCCCTCTCTTTTCTGATTATTTTTGCAATCTTTTATTTCTGTGCTTGATTTTGGATAGCAGCTATCGCTATGCCTTCAAATTCACTAATCTTAGCCAGGCATGGTGGTGTACGCCTGTAATCCCAGTATTTGGGAGACTGAGACCAAAGGATCTCGGGTTTGAGGCCAGCCTCAGCAACATAGCGACATTCAACCTTGTTTCAAAAGCAAAAAAATAAAAATAAAAAGTGCTGGGGGTATAGCTTGGAGGCAGAAGGCCCTGGGTTTAATCCCCAGCACCAACAAAAACAAATAAAAAAATCGCTAATCTTTTTTTCCACGGTGTTTAATCTACCATTGATGCTATCTGGTGCATTTTTCAACTGAAGCATTTATTTTCCACCTCTAGAAGTTTGTGTCTCTATTTATCAAGCTGTGCTCTCCTCCGTTTCCTTGAACATATAAAGTATACTGATACTAACTAGCTCTTTCAATATCCTCATCTACCAGTTTTATGATCTGTGTTATTTCTAGGTCTGTTTCTCTTGATTGATTTTTCTCCTCATTATATTATGAATTTTTCAGCTTCTTTCCATGACTAGTCATTTTTTATTACAAGCCAAACATTGTGAATTTTTGGTTGTGCTGTGATGGATTTCCTTTGTTCTTGTGCTTCTTTAAATATTCTTGAACATTGTTCTAGGAAAGTTAAGCTATGTAGAAACAGGTTGATCCTCCCGAGAACTGCTTTTATCTTTGTTAGACAGTTCTAGAACAGCATTTAGCACAGGGATTGACCCCTTTCTGAGGATTCTATTCAATGTGCTGGGTATAAAGTGGTCCTTCCATTCTGAATGGTGGGAGATGAATTGTTCCTGGCTTTGTGTGAGCTCCAGATTGTTCTACTTGTTCTTCCCACAGATTCTTTCCCTGACCTCAGAACCTTCCTCATGCAACAGCACAGATGAATACTTAGGTAAAGACCTGAGGGTACCCCCTGCATATTGCCAGAGTATTTTCTGTCTTTGACTCTCACCTCTCTGGAACTCTGCCCTGTAAATTGTAGCTACCTTTACTTCCTCAAACTACAAATTCTTTGTTCTCAGCTCAGGGAGGATTGCACAGCAGCCGGGAAACTTCGCCAGGTAGTGAGGGTCTCACCTCATTTACATCCCTTCTCTCGTAGATCATTATCTTCTGCTATCGATTTTGAAATAATATAACACTATTGTTTCACATATTTTTTTTTTTGCGGTACCGGGGATGGAACCCAGGGGCGTTCTACCTCAGCGCTACACCCCCGGCCCTATTTTTTTATACTTTATTTTGAAACCGGGTCTGACGAAGTTGCGGAGGGCCTCACCAGGTAGAGAAAGAGAGAGAGACAGAGACAGAGAGAGAAAGAGAGAGAGAGAGCTGAGGCTGGCCGCGAACCCGGATCCTCTGGTCTCTGCCTCCCCAAGTACTGGGATTACAAGCGTGCGCTACCACACCCAGCCTGTTTCACATATTTTTATCCTTTTTTTGGTACTGGGATTGAACCCAGAGGCATTCTACCTCAAAGCCACACCCCCAACCATTTATCAATTTATATTTTTTTTTCTTTTTTGAAACAGGATCTTCACTAAATTGCTGAGGGTCTCAAGTTCCTGAGGCTGGTCTTGAACCTGCAATTTTCCTGTATCAGCCTCTTAAATACTCAGATTACAGGTGTGTGCCACAGTGCCCACTATTTTTATCCTTTTTAAAAGTTGTTTACGGTAGAAGGATAACCCCAGTCCTTGGTTCTTCATCGTTGTTCATGCAGGACTCTGATTCAGAGAATTTAATGCAGATTCAGGAATATGAATTATAAATTCTAAGTTTCTACAAATTTCTCATTCTGATCCAGAGCTGCACAACACATGTGTGGACCAAGTTAACTCCTGATACAGAATCTAATATCATATCCATAAATTAAGAATCAAGGCATTCATGTGCATTGCTCTACATTTTCAGACCCAAGCCCAAGCATTTGGTGGTATTTTCCCTCTAGCTCTGTGCATGTGTGCATGTGTATGGGGTGTTCCTGTAAACACACATGCATATGTATTTTGTATCCATCTGTGTGACTGGATTTAGGCTTAAAATAAAATTTATGAGCAAACATTGTTTAATGCCCATAAACAGGAAATAGCTACTTCTGAATTCATTAATTAGAATCCTGTTTATAGAAGTACTGTGAAGGATAATCCTTTGTTTGGATGAGGGAGATCCTTCTGTCAGCATGAAAAGCTATTGAGTGAGGTCCACATGGAACCACCTCGCTGGTTCACTGCAGTCAGCTGGTCTCACTCAAGAGCCATCTGTACTTCCCATGTCCTGAGACAGGGTGTTACTCTCAAAGTCTTTTGACTGGACAAGAACCTTGCATGAGAATCTGTTGCCCATTCCACTGGCCCTTTCCTCTGACTCGTCCCTTGAGCCACCTTGGCTGCTTGCCCAGACCCTTGACCTCCTCTGAAGTTTGGGCCCACCTCGTTTCTCGCAGCTGAGTGAACCGAGTCCATCACCTTTCCTCGACCTTCGGCATACACTTTCTGCTCCTGTCTGCCTCTCCACCTGGCTAGTGCCTCTTGGCCTATTGCCCAGTATATGTTAAAAGCAAAAGGCAGGATATAGGAATCTACCTGCTTCCTCTGAACTATGGAAAGGCAGCCAGTGGTCAAAAGAGATGGATATGGTACATATTTATGAAGTTAAGTGAACCAAGGACTCAGTTGCAATATTAATGCAATTCAATGGAACATTCATTGAGCTAGGAACCACAACTTCTCGCTTATCTCGACTCTTTCCTTTTCCCTTCTTTCTTTCTGTTTCCCTTCTTCCTTTCTTTTCTTTCTTCCTTTCTCTTTCCTTTCTCTTTCTTCTAATTTTTCGAGACAAGGTCTCATTATGTTTCCCAGCCTGACCTCAAAGTCCTGGCCTCAAGCAATCCTCCTGCCTCAGCCTTTGAAGGAGTTGGGACTCCAGGCACACACCACAGCTCCTGGCCAGCTGTCTAGTTTCTAGTTTCTAGCATATATATATATATATATATATATATATATATATATGTATTTATGCTTTGACAATACACTATATTATTACTAGATGACACAGACACTGCAATAGTTTAGATATTGAATGTCTCCTGAAGGTCTATGTGTTAAAGGCTTGGTCCTCAGGGTGGTGTTATTGGGAGGTGTTATGAACCCTAAGGATGAGGGAACATGTGGGGGTCACTGGAGCTATGCCCCCAAAGGGGATTGTTTTCTTTTGTTTCCTGAATGAGTGGCTTTGCTGTACCATGCACTCTAGCCATACTGTGCTACCTCACTACAGGCCCAAAGCAACGGGGCCAACAGACTGTAGACTGCAACCTCCAAAACTGTGGACCAAAAAAGACCTTTTCTCCATGTAAGTTATCTCAGATATTTTGCTATAGTGATGGAAAGCTGACTAACATAGACACCAGACTAATTTCTACAGTTTATACAGCTGTCTTTCCAACTAAATTCTAGACTCTCTAAGAGTGGGAGCCATGTCTTATTCCTCTCTTGTCACTCCCAGGGACCAATGCAATTTTTTCTTGAATTAAAATATATGTAATGCATATATTTTAGGGTTAACTATAAAGTAATGGGTTAATTACATTAGCAACACATTCTAAACTAACATAAACCTCTTGATAAATGATAAGGACTTGAATTAACCTAAGAAAATATAGATGGCTATAGTCACAATGGGAAGTGTTTAAAAGGTTAATAAAAGCCGAGGGTGGTGGCGCACGCTTGTAATCCCAGTACTTGGGAGGCTGAGACAGGAGGTTCCGGGTCTGCAGCCAGCCTCAGTTACTTAGTGAGGCCCTCCGCAACTTAGTGAGACCTGTTTCAAAATAAAGAATAAAAAATTGGGCTGGGGGTGTAGCTCAGAGGTAGAATGCCCCTGGGTTCAATCCCTGGTACCGCAAAAAAAATAAAATAAAATAAAGGGTTAATAAAGTAAATGTTCTAAAGTTTTTCACTGTTTGTTTATCTGACCCAAGTTTCAGCTTTAATATATGTGTGTGCAAGATTATGTCCACATATAAACAACTGTTACTCTGCTGGCACCGAGCATTTGGTGGTTAGCAGCTGGAATTCTTTTTGTTGTTGTTGTTGTTGTTGTTCTGGGGACTGAACCCAGGGGCATTCTAACTCTGAGCTGCACCCTAGCCCTATTTTATTTTTTTTTTATTTTGAAACAGGGTCTCACTAAGTTACCAAGTGCTGCTGACCTCAAACCTGAGACCTCCTATCTCAGACCCCCAAGTACTACAACTATAGGCATACACTACTGTGCCCAGCTAGAATTCATATTTTTAAACAAGAAAAATCCTAGATGCTGCCACTGTTACTATTTCCCAACCACATGCATCATCTACATACCCCTACCCTATATAAAGTTGCCTGGAGGAGAGAAGATGCCCTAGATAGTTACATGCTAGGCAGAGGTAGTGAGGGCTTAGCTAGCAATTGAGGGGAGGCAACTGTATTGGTGAGGACTCTTCCAAGAGATGAGAAGCCAGACTCAAACTGCTAGAACATAAATAGATAATAAGGGAAACGTTTGCGCTCGGGGACAGCCATATTCACAGGCTCAGACAGTGTCACCAGAGCCCATCTCCATCTCACGCTTCGGCTCTCCTCCATGCCAGCTTCATTCCCAGCCTTCATTCAGTTCAGTTCATAGAACAATTCTACCCAGGTAGAAGCTGGATACAATGGCATACTTTCTAGAAACTTCCTAAGTTTATGTTTGATAGTGAATAAAAGATGAATGAAATTGTTAAACTACTCTTTGCTTTAGAATGCTACAATGTCAAGCTCATTGACCTAAGTATAAAACATGATCTAAACAAGAGAAGAGTAGCACCTTCTACTTTAGCAGTCACTGGTCTCGGTGGTGACTTCAAGTCTCCTAAATGCACACTATGCTGCACAAAATGACAGATAAACAGTTCTGTAAGTTTGTTGATGGATACTCAGTTTAGGCCTCAGAGACCATGATGGGATTTATAATCCAGTTTTGTGTGTGTGTGTGTGTGTGGTACTGGGGATTGAACCCAGGGGCATTCTACCTCCGAGCTACACCCCCAGCCCTATTTTTTATTCTTTATTTTTATTCTTTATTCTTTATTTGAAACAGGGTCTCACTAAGTTGCAGAGGGTCCTCACTAAGTAGCTGAGGCTGGCCTCAAACCTGCGATCCTCTTGTCTCAGCCTCCCAAGTACTGGGATTACAAGCGTGCTCCACCATGCCCGGCCTTATAATCCAGTTTTTAACAACATTTTATGTCCTCGGTTGCCCATTTGTCATGGCAAAATAATATCATTTGGTTCTGTCCTTGGTCTCTGAATTGGCCTGGATTAGCATATGTGATTTACAAGGTCATTGTGTTTTATTCAACTATTTATCCCCAGCAGAGTGCTTGGTCCAAAGGGTTGGCAGTGAGTATATTTTAAGTGAATGGCCTCCACTTCAGCAGTCTGACTGTCGGTCCTTAGTGTTTGCTGACCCTGCCAGTCCGGCATGCCTCCTGGCTAACTCATCAACACATTCAGATCACACACATTGTGCAAGTTACAAACAGTGCACCATTCTCCAGGGTACAGATTGATGACTCTTTTACCAAGTGAGTAGACTTGTATGACCATCAACCAGCTCAATAAATAAAAACATTTCCAGAAGTTTTCTTTATGCCCCCCCACCAATCAAAGATAACTACTATTCTTCCTCTAACAGTATAGATGAGCCTGTTTTTTATCTTTATATAAATAAAATGATACAGCCTAGCAATTGTCTTTACTATGTAGCAAACCACTCCAAAACTTACTTGCTTTAAACAACTTTTCTTTTCCCTCACACTTGTCTGGGTCAGTAATTTGGCTGGTGTTTTACTGAGCAGTTTGGTTTGCTTCACCTTGGGTCACCCATGTGGCTGCAGTCATTGGGCAACTCAGTTTGGTCCTTTCTGACCTATTGGGACCAGAATAAGTGTCTGGTGGCTTTTGCTGCAGCGAAACAGCCTGGGTTTTATCACATGGCATCCACGGAGGTGAGAGCTGAGAGACTCAAAGTGTCACAGTCACTTCCTCCACATGCAGTTGGTCAAAGCAACTCCAACAGCAACCCATCGTCAAGGGGTGAGTAAACAGACTATCTCCTGAGGGTAGTTGCAAAAGCATAAGGCCATCACACACCATATCTACTGTTTTACATCTGACTTTTTTCACTCAACACTTTATCTGTGAGATTCACACATAACATTGTATGTAGTTCATTTTTTATTTCTGTGGAGTATTCTATTATATGCAAACACCAAAAACTGCTCATTCTACTGTTGATGGACACTTGGGTTATCATTTGAGGTTATTGGAGAAAAGCAGCTGTGACATTCCTGTGTGTGTCTTCTGGTGGTCACAGGCACTCGTTTTTATTGGGTATACCCAGGAATGAAATTACCAGATCACAGGGCCCATGTGTGTTTAGCTTTAGTTGTACAGATAAATATTTTTCCAAGTGGTTATTGCAGAGTATTTTGGTCTAGAAGTTTTGCAGTGGCTTCAGAAATTATTTCAACACCACTAGCCTTATATCTTCTTTTTGGTTGGTTTTCAGGGTTTTTTTTTGGGGGGGGGGTTGGACTGGGGGTTGAACCCAGAGGCATTCTATCTCTGAGCTACAACCCCAGCCCTTTTTATTTTTGATTTTGAAACAGGGTCTCACTAAGTTGCTGAGACTGGCCTCAAACCTGCAATCCTCTGGTCTTGGCCTCCTAAGTATTAGGATTACAGGCATACACCACCACTTCTGGCTGTGTCTTCTTGGATTCTCAAACAAAACTATAGATTTTTCCCCTCTGTGAGCTACTTCTGTTACTCCTTTAATGGTAAAAGGGATTCCAATATAGTCATTTTTTCATTCATTTGATCTTAACCAAATTTCCTTGAGCAAGGAAAATATCAGTATTTTTTCTGAGTTGTAGATATATAGAGAAAATTAAGCATATGTTATTGACAGGTTTTGTAGCTGCTAACACAGATGCAATCAGAGTTACACCAACACAAAGATGGGAGAGAAGGGGAAGGAAATTAATCTTTACTGGGGGCTCATTTAGTGCAGGCACTAAGCTATGCACTCTGCCTATGGAATCTCATTTAATCACAACAATATTGTGATTAATAAATTATTATTCTTATTTTACAGATGAGTGAGACGGAGGCTCCCTGAAGTCAAATTTACCTGCTAAGTGGTAGAGCCTAGATTTAGACTTTCATATGTAGGACCTAGCACTGAATCAAATAATTGTGAAATAAATATCTTCAAGATGAGCAAACTTTATGAATTGCAGCAGACCAAACTGAAACTGATTCCTTGATTAGCACATGAGTGTGAGACTCAGTATTACACTTTGGCTCTGGGATGATCCGCGATGCGGCGAGGTTCAGAGGTGGGGCTTTCCAGCAATGACTGGGTCACAAGGTTTCTGACCATTGACATTTGAATGGTGTACTGGGAAGTGCGACTTAGTTGGAGGAAAAAGATCTCTGGAGGTGAACCCTGCAAGGGTTTGTCTTCTCCCCAGCCCTTTCCCTTCTCTCTTTCCCTCTTTCTCTTCTTCCTGGCTGCCATGAGCTGAATAGTTTCTTCTGCCACACCCTTCTGCCATGATGTTTCTGCCTTGGAGCCAGCTGGTCATGGCTGAATCCTCTGAAACCATGAGCCAAAATAAATCTTTCCTCATCTAAGTTGTTCTTGTCAGGTATTTTGGTCACAGTGACGAAAAGCAGACTCAGAGAAAGCCAAAACAGCAGATGCTACACACTCTTCAGCGTGTCCTCAAAACACAAACTAATACTAAAAATGTCTTATACAGTCTCATACAGTTTGCCATGAATTACATTTCAAGCCATATTCCCCTACCTGCCTCAGGTGTCAGAGGGTGAAGAGAACCTTCAGCACACCCAGGGGTGAGGACCACTGTGGTCGCAGTAACTGGGACTGGAAGGAGCGTCTCCAAGTTCATATGCATGTGTTCCATTTCCTGACAATCCTCGCCCAATTCTAACTTCCTCTTTGCCCTAGATTATGGCCTTTCAACTCCTTGATAAAGCTCCTGGTGCTGTTCGGAGTCCCTGTTCCCACCTCCCTGGTTCACTCTGCTTCACTCCACCCTCAGACAAGGGATGAGTCTGCCTCACTTGTGCACATAGATACTGAGCCTGTGAACCCAGCTGTCTTTGTTCAGCCCTCTCCCTGGGGAAAATAAACCCATTCTAACCACACACGTAGGGCATGACTGAAAATTTAAGAAGAATAGAGTCTGTTCTTCCTAAGGTTTGGCCACCATAGGAAAACATTTGATCTGCCTTACATGCAAAACAATGTGCCTCAAACACAACTATTACTTGTTCCTTTCTTCAGTACACACACACACACACACACACACACACACACACACACACACCAAGCAGCAGTCTCCTTATGGAAGCTAATCAATACTGTGGCCCTTCACAACCCTTTTTTTTGTGTGTACACATGTGTGTGGTACCGGGGATTGAATCCAGGGACTTTCTACCTCTGAGCTACACCCCAACCCTATTTTATTTTATTTTTATTTTGAAACAGGGTCTCACTAAGTTGCAGAGGGCCTCGCTAATTCCTGAGGTTGGTCTTGAATCTGCGATCCTCCTATCTCAGCCTCCCAAGTACTGGGATTACAGGCATGCACCACCACATCCAGCCACAGCCTATTACTAAACACGGCATTTTTTTTTTCTTCTGTAAAAGCTAAATATTTTCCATAATCACCTAGGTTTTTCTCACAAAAGAAAAATAGCTAAATCAATCATCAATGGTGCTGCAATCGTCTCAGTCTTTGAGGTACCTTCTGAGGCTGTGGAGTTTCACTGTGGAGTTTTGAAGGCTACCTAGCCCAGGATAAACAACATTTAATGTCTTTCTCCTGGTAACTACCTCAAAGAACTCAGGGCCTGAAATTTCCTGAGTTCTTAGAACGGTTGCCCCTGCATGAGTCCTAGGAAGTATCTGTGGAAAAGCAGGGTTACTCTTTGGAATGTGGGGATTTGTTCTGGAGGTGGGCTGTGTAATGAGTAAGAGGACAGGTTCTGGAAGTTCCAATCATAGGCCTGCTGCTGGCCAATACTAGAGATTACTTTGTCTTCTAGAAAATAGAAATATTATCTACCTCATACTACTACTGTGGGACTCAAAGAGAGATGACTCATGGGAACTGCTTAGTACAGTGCCTGGCATATAATAAGCTTTTTTTTTCAATACTAACGACTGAACCTAAGGCCTCACACATGCTAGGCAAGAACTCCACCACTAAGCTGCTACATCCCCAGCCCTTTTTATTTTATGTTGAGACAGGTCTCACTAATTTGACCATACTGGTTTCAAACTTGCAATACTCCTGCCTCAGCCTCCCAAGTAGTGGGGTTACAGGTACATTCTGCCATGTCTGGCTGCATAGTAAGATCTTAATAAAAGTTAGCTATTATTATTTCAGTGACCTAAGTCAATATTGCCATTGCATCTTCAGCTTGCCTCCCAATCTCCTTTCTTTCACTGAAATATTTCCCTAGGAGACAATTGTCAGCCTCTGTCATGGCTCCCCATACTCTCATTTGGCACTTCCCCTTCCCTCCCCTCCCCACTACATGAGTCCCTACACTGCCCCATCAGGCTTGTCCATCATACCCTGGGAACCTCTGTCCTAATGTGAACATGTATATCCCTTTTGTCCTTATTCCTGAAAATAACATTTCCCTTGTGATCCTTTCTAATTGTGACCGCTCATCTTACAATCCCTCCCCTTAGAAGGTGCATACTCCAGGGGCATACTCCAGTCACAAACCTGGTTAGTTCATCCATCTTCGCCCATCATCTGCTCACCTCTGAAATCAAGGCCACCGTATATACCTCCTTTCTCCTTATTGTTGCTTCCATATGCCCTAGCTTTTTCATAACGTATAGATGGTTCAAACTTTGCTCTTATCCATGTATTTAAGTTATGCTGCATTAATAAATGAATGAAACCCTGCACCAGGCACTGGGAATATAAAGGTGAATAAGATCTTATTCAAGCTCTAGAAGAATTAGCAGTCCAGTGAGAGGGCAGGGTCGCAGTAAGAGACAAGTACTGGGACCCCAATGGGGACCTCGATGTTCATATGTCAACCCTTCAGAGCCCCACACCTCACATGCCCTGGATCATGTCAACTTTCCCAACTTAGATTATATTGTGTATAATTGAGAATAGCTCACTTGCAAGATCTAAAACTCATAAATTCCACTCTTTGATGATAACCTGCAGTCCCTGCTAAACTTGCTCTCTGCCATTATTTTCCCCCAATTTCTAAAACGTTCCCCAGTCTCATGAATAATTTGTTCTTTTTTTAAATTTTTTTTTTATTTTTATTTTTTGCAGTACTAGGGATTGAACTCAGGGGCATTTTACCTCTGAGCTACACCCCCAGCCCTATTTTTTTATTCTTTATTTTGAAACCGGGTCTCACTAAGTTGCAGAGGGTCTCACTAAGTAGCTGAGGCTGGCCACAAACCTGTAGTCCTCCTGTCTCAGCCTCCCAAGTACTGGGATTACAAGCATGTGCCACCCTGCCCAGCTAATTTGTCCTTTTTAGACCTCTTTACATTCTCTGTCTAGTGCCATTGATTCTACTAGCTCATGATATCCAACCTTCCTCATTTTAATAATTCCTAACCCAGGTCTCCATCCATATTCAAGTTTTCTCCTTGCAAGGTTCTAACCATTACTACAGACACTAATAAAAAAAATACACCAAGAGCTGTGTGCATGTATGTTTTTATCACATCGAACCTATGATATATAACTGCAACATGCTAATAAGATAAGTAAATGAAATAAATAAATAAACAAAATATTATTTTAATTGGAACTTACATAGCCCATCTCAATGGACCCTTCTCCCTACACAACAGCTTTTGTTTTGTAATCCTCAATCATTCCCTACAAAGCCAATTCTACATCATTCTCTTGCTTCAAATGCTCCCATCACTTCACCTCTCCTGAGGACGTTGGGTAGCCTTTCAAACTTCCCCCATTCCTCCTCAAAATATCTTTAAATTTTCATCCATTTCTCCTCTTTCCTTTCCAGCACAGAGATTGTTCTCCTCTCCTCCAAGGCTAACCACGTACCTGTGGCCTTGAGCTGATCATTCCATCCTCCTGAGCAACATATCAGTGGCCAGTCCGTGTGCCTCTTCCCTTTCTCCCGGTAGGCTGGGTCTTCCCTTTTGGCCTATCAGCAGCTCAGCTTCTCTCCTATCCCAGAGGAAGATTCCCCTGGTCACACTACCCCTCAACCTGCCATCTGTTTTCTCTTCTTCCCTTCACTGCCAACATCTGGAAGGAGACCTGTGTTTGCCAATTTTCCCTTCCTGACTGCTGACATGATTTTTTTTTTTTGTACTGGGGATTGAACCCAGGGGCATTCTACCTCCAAGCTACATCCCCAGCCCTCTTTCTGTTTTTTTAAATTTTTGAAACAGGTTCTCCCTAAGTTGCTGAGGCTGGTCTCAAACCTGAAATCCTCCTGTCTCAGTCTCCCAAGTACTAGGATTACAGGCATATGCTACCACGCCCTGCTTGACATGCATATTTTATGCCTATGGTTAAGTGCAGATTGCCAAGGAAAGTGCACACTACTGGAAGAATCACTGGAAATCAAGGCTGAAGTGGAGCGGGGTCAGGCTTTTTTAGTAAAATTCTCACAAGAATTAAATAGCACCCAATTCTCACGGTGGTGTGTTGTTGATTTTAAAAAGAAAAAAAATGTTCTTAATTGTTTTTCTGGAAGAGGAAGAAACTCCAGGATGTAAATTCCAGATCATGTGGCTCCTTTTCCTCCTCCTTACAATACTCCAAATATTTAGAGCATAATGACATATGTGGTGCTTTATATAACCATCTTCAGTTTTAACAAAGAACACTTTTTCACTTAGCAAGAAATTAATCATATCAGTTCTTATGGTTTGTACAGTACTCTCTTATTTATTCAAATGGTTCCCAGGAATAGTAATAAGTTAATTTAATAATTCTTCCAGGAAGGCAGGAAAGGTAAAAAAATAAACAAGGGAAACATATAGAATAAAGATATAATACTGTGTTTATAATCTATAGTCCTTGAAACCAAGGACCCAGATATAATCCCCTCTAACAAGGGAAGAATAAAACTCCACATCCACATTAATTTTGTGATTCTGTGCATTTGGGGAGGTTTATACATGCTGCTGATTCTGTCCCAGCCTTTCCTTGACTCGCTTTCCCTACATTTCTGCAGACAACCTCTTGTCATAACTTGCAAGGGCATCATCGGGCCTTGCAAGTGGATCATTCCTTCTGCCTCCACATAGCTGTAGTAGTGTCATCAACTAACCCCATGTTTCCCAATTTCACAATACAGAATGCTTTATAATTAGTCTAATGACATTCAACCATAGTGTAAGAATCAACAGAGCCTGCAGAAAACTGGGTGTGGCCTCTCTGCTTGGCAGACCCCTGTCTTGAACAACCAAGGACTTCTCTAGTTTTGCCTTTGGTGTTACATCTCATGCTATGTAGGCTGTTATCTGAAAGCATCTGTAGAGTGAAGGTTTTCTATTATTTAGACAAATGTTTCGATTTTTAATTATATTATTTTCTCTCTCATTTTTTTCTTTTTGGAACTGGGTACTGAACCCAGGGGCATTCTTCCTCCGAGCTGCACCTCCAGCCCTTTTTTTTTTTTTTTTTTTTTTTTTC
>PVJS01048089.1:0-15186 GCA_004027185.1 Glis glis
AGAGAGAGAGAGAGAGAGAGAGAGAGAGAGAGAGAGAGAGAGAGAGACAGGGAGAGAGAGCGAGGGAGCTGAGGCTGGCCACGAACCCGGATCCTCCGGTCTCCGCCTCCCAAAGTACTGGGATTACAAGCGTGCGCCACCACGCCCGGCCCAAAAGGAGGTTTAACAATCCAGAAACAGAAGAAAATTAAAGAAAGAGAGGTTTATTTGCCATTTGCATAGACTGCTCCGTGAGGTTTAGTATGACTGAAAGGGGTATAACTGATATGAGGTGACCTCTAGCTTCTAATTAATGTGCTTCATGATAAAGATGGCAGTAATGATGTTTTAAATATTCTAGTGCTCACTGGGTTTCATTGTTGCAGGCAATTTGCAGCTCCTCTGAGTAAAACATTTATATTCAATTACAGGGACTGATAAATAGGATTTCCCTTCCCCCTTCTAATCACAACAAAGTACTAATGGTGCTTTCCCACGGGTACTTTCTTGAAGGGAACAAAAATGATAGCCACATTTCTTTCAAAACCTCAGCACCATCTGCTTCTGGCAGCGGTTTATATGCTTTCTTCCACCTCTTTGATTTCAGATGACACAACCTTGCCGTCCACTACTTCTTGCACGACTGTCTTAATCTTCCTGGTTTTCTTTGTATCTGAATGCACATTAAACATTAAATATTAATTCCGGCACATGACTACTGGTTCACAAAATTCAACCTTGAATTGCTATTATTTTGTACTTATTTCCTTCTTTTAGAAGAAAAGTTGAACCCATCTTATTTCTTAATAATCCTAAGCCCATTTTATAGATGAATGCAGAAAATATGCCACTCTCCCTGAATTTATAAATTTCTTATTCTGGTTACTAAAAACTGAAATATATGGTATTGAATTAGGTAAAAGTCACATTTTGGTTTAGTTTTTCTTTTTCAGGATCTCAGGATATCTCAGGGAAGCAATACAACAAGCCAAGAAAATTGCCCTGTCATAGAGAGTGTGCCAAAATCCCCACTTGGAGGGCTTCTTTATGAGATGTACAAGATTTTTAGAATCCCCTGGTGTCTTATCTGCTCACTTGAAAACGGATCACCTTTTACTTTTCTCCAGTAGCAGTTACTGAAAAACTGCTGAAATTTCAGTGTTTAGAAAGCATGCAAAAACTTAGAATACTTACCTTTCTCTTCCAGGTTGCTTAACTGAAATTGTGTAGTTCTGTTTTTTTTAAGAAGAGGGAAACAAACAAACAAAGGTTAATGATGTTTTGGAAATGGAGTGCTCACCTTATATTATATTTCAAAGCAAATATTGCTTATATTTCAAAGCAAAGTCTGAGTGGTGTGTGTTTGAAGGCTATTTTCCTATCTCTTTTTTTGTGTGTGGCACTGGGGATTGAACCCAGGGGCATTCTACCTCCAATCTACATCTCCATCCCTATTTTAATTTTATCTTTGAAACAGCATCTCGCTGGGTTAATGAGAGTCTCACTATTTGCTGAGGCTGGTCTTGACTCCGCGATCCTCCTGTCTCAGCCTCCCAAGTACTGGGATTACATGCATGTGCCACCACACCTGGCTCTCTTTCTTTTTGACAATGCTTGTTAATTCAAACTCAATTATCTTGCTTTTTACCTTGGAAAATACATAGCTTTAAGACTGATGCATTTAACATATATGAGAAGTTGTTGTAATTAAAATAACAATTTTAGAATGGAACTTTTAAGTCTTGCATTCTCCTGTCAATGTCCTTGGATGTAGTATTTGAAGACAGTTGCTGCTTTGACACTGGTGATTCATAAACAGGTTCCCAAGGATCTCTGTGGTATATTGTTTCATTCGTGAGCCCTCAATGATAATTTTTAAAATTATTGTGCTTTCAAGCATACATTAATCATAAAATTAACAGAAGCATTATCTGTATCATTTTGATAACCATCTTCTAACTCAGTCCTACCATCTGACCTCAAATTCAAAGGCTATACCTGATATTTTGAGTGTGTGTGTACTTTCTGGCATATTTTTGCTTTTTTATTATGTGTGTGCATAATTGCTTTCATGCTGGGGATTTTGTGCTGAGTAATGTGTGACGGAGAGGGAAATAGAATAGCACATAGAGGTGGACACATATTACTCGGTTCTGTGAGCCTTACTTTACGTCTTCTCCTTCCAGAAGGCGTCGGTAGGTAGCAATTTCCTGCTCAAGCCTGGTCTTTATGTCAAGAAGAACATTGTATTCATTGTTCTGGCGTTCTGTGTCGCTCCGAACCTGCATCAGTTGGGCCTCCAGGGAGCTCAGCATTCCCTGCATGGTGGCCAGCTGGCTGCTATAACGAGTTTTGATGTCCTCCAGTGTGTTTTCCAGAGATTCTTTCTGTGAGCACAAGACAAAGAGGATGTATTAGAAGACTTGATGTTGGAGGTGACGCAATTTTAATTTCTTTGGGGAAGAACTTCTGCAGCTTGTCCCTGTGGGCACTATGAGTATCTCTAGCCCTTTATCTCACTCTTTTCACGTAGGCAGCTTTAGCCAGCCAGCTGGGATTGCTAGCTCTTGGGGTTTTCTTTTGCTGTTTTAAGCTTTGCACCTACTGTTCCCTCAATGTGGCACACTATGTTATTGTTCTCAATATTTGCTTCCCCACCCTGCGAGGAGGTTATACCTCCCATCGGGCTTGGCCATGTGATTTGTGGTGTAAGTGGAGGATTATACTTCCTCAACCTGTGGATGCCAGGCTTGGTCCTGTGACTTCCTTTGGCCAATGAAATACAGGTGAAACTGACCAATGCCTTTTCTAGAAAGTGCTTTAAGAGCTTGCTGGTTCCACCATTGTTCTTTTCTTTCTGCCACAACACTGGCAAGTTCCAGGTAGGGTCTACTCCTTAGGCTTACCTCGGTGTCATAAAACAGAGCTGCTGCTACTCCATGATGGACATGGGGTCGTCGCAGGCTATCACAGCATAACTTACCATGGGTTGACCAATTTGCTTAACTTGCAATGTCTTGGCTCCTATTCTCCAGCTTAAAAATTCATCTCACTTTTTCAGATCTAGTTTAAATGCCACCTTCCTTGTGAAATCTTCCAGATCTACCCTTTCCTCTGTATATGTGTAGTGCATTGCCCTCTCCTGAATTTCTTTCTGTTTTAAAAATATTTTTAGTTGTTTGACCTGTTTCCCTGTTGGGTTTGCAAGGGGAGCGATTATTTCTGATAGGGCTTTGCATTTCCAGAGTTCCTAACACAGGCACTTAGTAAACACATACTGGATTGAGAAATGAAAGTTAGATGTGCTTTACCATACTAAGATGGGACTGGAGTTCTATCTCTAGGCTCTGATAGGTGCGTCTCAGCTCCGTAACTTGAGCCTCCATTCCTTTTAATTCTTCAGTGTTCACTATGACTTCTTGCTGCAGAGCTTCAGACTAAAATTCCAAGAATGGAAAAGAAAAATAAATGAATAAGGAAAGAAAGATAAAAAATAAGGAAGGAAAGAAGGAAGGAAGAAAGGAAAAGAGGAAATAAGAAGGTAGAAAAGGAAAGAAGGAAGAAAGGAAAAGAGGAAGAAAGAAGAGAAGGAAAGAAGGAAGCAAGGAAGGAAGGGGCAAGGAAATGAGTTTTCTCTTTCCGGTGGACAGCTTCTACACATTTGCCCACACTTGAGAATTATGCGATTACCTGTCTCTCAAACTGTTCTTTGGCTTCTTGAAGGTTCTTTTGGGCCATGACTTCATATTTCTGCCTCATCTCATTCATGATGTCGCCGAGGTTCAGGCCTGGAGCGGCATCAACCTCCACGTTGATGGTGTTGCCCAACTGCTGGCGCAGGACGTCGATTTCCTACGAGAGTGAAAATCCCAATTGATTTTAGTTTGAAGCACATTCTCAGAAATCATTTAACCCAGAGCAAACCTCATGAAAAGAAGTTTCAGCTGCCATATGATTGTTGTCATCTTCATCACTGTCACCACCACCAACTCATCTTCCTCTATTTCTCCACCTCCTCATTGTTATTATTGGATCCATCCCATCATTCCCCATTACCACTTCTGAATATTTTCTCACCTCCTGATGTTCCTTTTTGAGGAGAGCCAGGTCTTTAGTCAGCTCTTCAATCTGAATCTCCAAGTCTGTCTTATGTAGGGTTAGATCATCGAAGACCTTACTCAAGCCTTGGAGGTCAGCCTCCACTGTTAGGCGCATGCCCCTCTCAGTCTCAAACCTGTGGATGAATCAGCGTGCAGAGTAACTGAGTCCTTCTGAAACCATTATAGGAGAGACAGTCTAATATAGAGAGATAGATTTTTCTATGTGGTGTATGGGGACATCAGTTGCAATACTTTGTAATGTCTCCCTTTATACATTCATGAAATATACATGAGAACTTGGGAATCAGATAATTTGCTCCATAATTAACCAACATTTTCAATGAACAGATCATTTTTCTCCCTGTGACTTGCAATCTGAAAGGATTTTAGAAGTTTCTAAATTGTATGAGATTACTTATTTATTTGTTTGTTTATTTATTTTTGCGATACTGGGGATTGAACCCAGGGGCATTCTACCTCCAAGCTACATCCCCAGCCCTATTTTGTATTCTTTATTTTGAAACAGGGTCTCACTAAGTTGCGGAGGGCCTCACTAAGTAGCTGAGGCTGGCTGCGAACCAGGATACTCCTGTTTTAGCCTTCCAAGTACTGGGATTACAAGCGTGTGTGCCACCACACCCGGCTTATTCTTTATTTTGAAACAGTGTCTCACTAAGTTGCAGAGGGCCTCGCTAAGTAGCTGAGGCTGGCCTTGAACCTGTGATCCTCCTGTTTCAGCCTCCCAAGTACTAGGATTACAAGCGAGCACCACCACATCTGGCTTGTATGAGATACTTTAAAAGAAATTTTGAAAATTTGTTTTATTTACTGTGTTAGCAAAGGATTCTTATTATTGATATTAAATCATGGTTAGCTTGACTTAATGAATGTATATGACCAATTTATTTTTATTACTTTGGAAATAGATGCATCCAAAGTGAATTATCCCAAATGGTCATATATTGTCCTCTGTAGTCTTCTTTACAAATAGAAAACTTTAAAAAATGTTAATGCAGTGGGTCATTCAGATGTTGACCTAGTAAAATTGGAATGAATAAACTATTATTGCTTTAGTCTTCAGATATG
The DNA here is from genome assembly GCA_004027185.1 of Glis glis. Taxonomy (NCBI): domain Eukaryota; kingdom Metazoa; phylum Chordata; class Mammalia; order Rodentia; family Gliridae; genus Glis; species Glis glis. Next base: position 5,166 of record PVJS01048089.1, read on the forward strand.
CTTTCCCAGTTCCTTCTTTTTAATTCCCTATAGCATTGAAATGCTACTCTTCTAAACCACAAAGGACTTTTAGTGTCAGTGAATCATGCAAATTCAGGAAGTTCATAAGCAACAGTGTGATTGCAGGTGTGCAGTGACTGCAAGGAAAGGGAACACAATTTGAAGTGTATTGATCATAGATTGGTTCTAGTTCTTTGGTTGGTTAGATCATATTGTAAAACACTGGCAAACTAGGAGATATGGAGAATCACCCCTGGAACTTGATCATACATGTAATACCTAAAGGAACATGGATGACTGCTTGGAGAATCATTAATGTAGGCATCTGGTTCTTTTTAGACAGAAGAAGGCCATATATGCAGAAGAGGAAGTCTAGATTGCCTTGTTATTACTCTGAAAGACAGAATTAGGTTCGGTGGGTGAAAAGGCAGATGCCAGATTGCTAAAAAGGAATGTTTTAGCAGCCAGAGCTAATGAGAAATAACAGTAGCAATTATTGGAGGTGTTCAGTTACTTTCTAGGTGACTAGATTTTAGGACTGTGGTAGAGAGATGTCTATCTCTGAGTGCTGGGCTGGATTAGATAGCTTCTAACATCCCTTCAGCATTAAAATTCTGGGAATATTTAATGGTAGTTTCTTTACCAACAATAATATGAAAATCCAAGTGTCAGGTAGGACAACTAAAAGGAATTTTTTTCCAGAAAGTTTCACCATGGTTTTAGAGAACCTACTTCATTCTGAAGTCTTCAGCAGCCAGTTTAGCATTGTCAATCTGCAGGACACATCGAGCATTTTCCAATTGAGCATTCTTAATCTGGAAAAATATATGAGAAAGACTGAAATTTTCAAATGGATAGGATTTAAAATGATTGGATTTATCCTTGCACGTAACCATCATTGCATCAAAGATGATGTTCATTTCAAGAATTTCCATTCTTGAAATGGAATAGATAGGAGGAATAATGACATAGTCATGCAACATAACAGAGGCATAAAATGCAACTCTAGTGTCCAGGGTTTGATCTGCTTCCTTGTGATTTTTCAAGAGGAGAATTTAACTCAACTTGAGTCAACAAACCTTATTGAGTGTCTTGCCTTTGATGTTGTTCCTGCCTGGCACATTCCTGCTAGCCCCTCTCACCTGGTGAATTCCCACTCCTCCTTCACATCTCAGCTTAGACCACATTGCTTCCAGGGAGCTGTCAATGACATCCTCAAAACTGAACTGGATATTTGGCCTGTGCTCTTGATGCCCTGCACAACCCTCTTTGCTAGCATTTACTCATCTGGGTGGTATTTGCCTTTGTCCATGGCTATTTTCTGATAAATCACATTGTGTTCACCACCATGCATAGCATGGTGCACAGCACTTCGTGTCTACTAAGTATTGACTGAACAAATGTACACTTGCTATATGATGAGTTGTTAGGATCTAGGGATATCAGGATGGATAAGTCCTGGGTCTTAAGAAGCAGTTAACTAGCAGGCAAGTTCTCTAAGCTGCACGTAGGCCAGAAGTCTACTTGTAGAGGACGTTACAATGACATGTCTCTTCTGGAGGATCCAGTCCTGGAGTGAGGGCTGCCTTCCTTACACTGGCTCTGCTCAGCTAGATGGAACTCTTGGCTGTGCCTGTGTATTTGGGATGATCCCAAGGTGATTGAGAAACAGGAATCAGGAGACAGGTATGGGAGAATGGTTGGCTTATTTTGAACATTTTTACTGGTAGCATGAAAAGAATGACCTGTGGACAGGAAGAGCAATTTAAAGACCCTTGTTTCATGTGCCCATAGTTCCTGAAATCCTAAAGTAACCTCCTATGGAGTATGAATCAAATTACACTTGTGTCTATAATATGACTCAAGAAGAAGAGACCTGCTGATAAGTAAGAGATCTTTGCTTTTATAGCATTATAAAAGGAATATGAATCTTAGAAATGAAAATGAAAGGAACACCTTTCTTGATTAGATAAGAACATTGAAGCAAAGCAAGTGCTCTGTGTCCTTTCTGACATCTTCTATTAGGAGAGCAAAGTCTTCTGCTCTTACTCCATGCAAATGATAAAATAGAGAACTCCACCTGTCTTGGATGACATGGGAGCAGTTTGTGATATGTTTGCAATAAATATGGGCAATAGGACATATCATTGTAGAAGTGGTCTCTAAACTTGGTGATGATAATCGGATTATTAAACCTGGCATTTACAAATCGAAGTATCATTAAGATCTATACCCCTTCCTCCCTTTTTCTACCCTGAATCTCTTTGGTATTTAAATCTATAGTGTTCTAAAATTTGGATTCTAATACTTCTATTATAAATGAAAGGAGGGAAATCTACAAATTGGAGTTTTAAAAGTTGATGGGGACTAGTACCAAATTAAGAAAGATTTATTATTGCATAAATGTTTTGAGTTTTTTCCAGAGAAAGTGTTTACTATTCATGTAGTCTTGACATGGTAAGCTGTGACAAAGATAGAGTATAAAATTACTATACTTTGTATGTAATTAGATTAAAAATGTAAAAATAGTATGATTTAAAGCCATTCTGTTATACTGCTAGATATTCCAGTACTAAGGGCAAATGATAGGCTGAGCATTTTTATATTTATAACATTTCAACCTAATTTGCTTTACAACATGCATTTGGATCCAATAAACGTATAGCTATATATCTATATCATATATATGTACTAACATATACTATATATACTAATATAAACTATAAATTATATATATGTATATATATACACACTAATCTATATAGATCTCTTGACCTATCTCAAAGTTAAACGGTAAGGTAGAAAACACAGGCATCTTGCCTCACCTGATTTTGCAGTTCTTGGATTTGCTTGTGATATGCACTGTAGTCCCGGCTGGTGCTAGGCCTGTTGGCTTCGTACCACTTCTTGATCTGCGCTTCAAGGCTGGAGTTGGACTGCTCCAGGGACCGCACTTTTTCTAGGTAGTTTGCCAGCCGGTCATTTAGGTTCTGCATGGCCATTTTCTCATTGCCGGCAAACAGGTCCCCACCGCCGGTGAGATCGCTCCCATAGCTCACAGTGTGTCGCGAGGTGGAGATGCGGGTTCCGTGGCCCCCAGCCCCCCCATAAACGCTGGGTGCAGCCCCAGGGCGCTGCATGCTCCCCTTCCTGTATAGGGAACCACTCATGCTGAGTGCAGGGCCCTGCGAGGAGGAACTCAGGCTTCGATGGAAGCTTCTGCTGCTGAACTCCATCAGGGATTCTGGGAGGCAGCGCCTGCAGCTTCTGATTGTTGGAGCACAGTCTGTCTCATGGTGGTGTAGAGCTGACCTTTTATAGTGTTCACTGTAAAGAAACTCCTCCCTGCTGCCTGTCACACCTTAGGACTGACACAGTCCACCTTGCCTGGCTTTTTTTTCTTTCCCCTTTTGTACAGCAATATGTTTAATTCCATTCCAGAAATTACCACTAGAGGCCTTTCTGGGAGGCATTTGTCAGGGGTGATTTTTTTTTTTCAAACAGAAGTAACAAAAGGATCAAGGAAGGGGTATTCTTTTAGCCCTCATACCTGCCTTGGCAGGTTTTTTCATCCTAATATACACATAAGGGATATTTACAATCCTTATGAATAATTTAGGTATCTAAAGAGACAGATGTGGGTACATAATTGTAAGTCACTCTGATGATAAAGCACAATGGCTTATTTTTATTAATGTTTTGCTTTTCAGAACCTCTGTTTTATGCTTTTTTGGGTTTTTTTGGCTTTTAGGCTTATCACTGCTTAGACATATTTTATGACTTGAGCTATTTTGTACAAACACAAACCATGAACATTTAAAATAGGAGTGAAACATTTATACATTTAGAGATGCAGTTTGGGGAAGTGAATTAATTGAGTTTAGGTGAGTGGTGGACTAGATGATTGTGGAGTTTTTATTTTTTATTAATTAATTAATTTATTTATTTTTGAGGTACCGGGGATTGAACCCAGGGGCGTTCTACCTCTGCGTTACATCTCCGGCCCTATTTTTTTATACTTTATTTTGAAACCGGGTCTCACGAAGTTGCGGAGGGCCTCACTAGGTAGAGAGAGAGAGAGAGAGAGAGAGAGAGAGAGAGATAGAGAGAGACAGAGAAAGAGAGAGAGAGAGAGAGAGAGAAAGAGAGAGAGAGAGAGAGCTGAGGCTGGCCGCGAACCCGGATCCTCCAGTGTCCGCCTTCCAAAGTACTGGGATTACAAGCATGCGCCACCACGCCTGGCGAGTTTTTATTTTTTATTTTAAATTCTAATGTATGGCCGGGCATGGTGGCGCATGCTTGTAATCCCAGTACTTGGGAGGCTGAGGCGGGAGGATTGCAGGTTTACAGCCAGCCTCAGCTACTTAGTGAGGTCCTCTGCAATTTAGTGAGACCCTGTTTCAAAAATAAAGAATAGTGCCAGGCGTGGTAGCGCACGCTTGTAATCCCAGTACTTTGGGAGGGGGAGACCGGAGGATCCGGGTTCGCGGCCAGCCTCAGTTCTCTCTCTCTCTCTCTCTCTCTCTCTCTACTTAGTGAGGCCCTCCGCAACTTCATGAGACCTGGTTTCAAAATAAAGTATAAAAAAATAGGGCCGGGGGTGTAGCGTGGAGGTAGAATGCCCCTGGGTTCAATCCCCAGTACCGCAAAAAAAAAAAAAAAGAATAAAAAGTAGGGCTGGGGTTGTAGCTCAGAGGTAGAATGCCCCTGGGTTCAATCCCCAGTACCACAAACAAACCAAACACCCACAAAAACAAAAACAAATTCTAATGTATAATGACTAGCTAATGCATTTTAAAACTCCAGCCACTGCCTGGCTTTAGGTCCTGTTACTGAGAAACAGAATAAGCAGCATAGTCCTTTGCATCTGGCATGGTGCACGGGGGAGTCATTCTCCTTGTATAGGGTCAGCGCGACACCCCATGGGGCAGGTTCTGCCTTAACCATCCTGAAGCTGCAGGTGCTGCTTCCCATAATCCCTGGTGGATTCCCATTGCAGAAGCTTCTATTGAATCCTGCTCTTCCTCATAGATCCCCACACCTGCAGCATGAGTGGTTCCATGTGTGGGAAGGAGTGCAGGTAGTTCCTTGGGCTACACCCAGCTTCCCAGGGGCCACACCATGCTGTGCGTGAGTGTCTACCTCACACACGGCAGGAGCTCACCAGTGGGGATTGGACTGGAGGCATTTACTAAGGGCTTTCTGAAGAGTTTGCCCATTTGCTCTGTTTCATTCAAAGACCCTGGCTGAAAACTGACACTTCCTTTAGCATTTATATGGCTTCCTTGGTCAAGTTGATTAGAAGGGAATGGAAAAGTAAAAGAAAACAAGTCATTAATTCTCATCCTGCTACTTACTTGAATTGAAATTTGTGTATGATTAGAGGAAGGAAGGAAACACACACAAAAAATGAAAAAAAAAAGAAATTTACTTGTCTTGTTATAGTGGCCCATCTGATGTTCTAAAAGCCAGACACTTAAAAAAAACTGTATTTCTAAAAACCATTTGCCTTGCTACTTGTTTCTTTTTCAAACACCTTTCTTCCCAAATAAAGTAAAATAATACTAATATATTATTTGTCTCTTTTAAAAAAGTTATTGGTGCACTTTAATTGTATACGACAGTTAGATTCATAGTGATACATTCATATATGCACATAACATTATTCAGACTGTTTCCTTTCCTATACCTCCCCTATTCCTTCTTCTCCTACCTCTCCTGATTCCCTTTTACTACTCTACTGGACTAATTTTCATGAGGTCTCTTTTCTTATAAATAACATACTTTCGAATATTATGTTGTGTTAGATTTTATCTTAATTATAAAATACGTTTTATAAAAGTAAAAGTCATTAGAAATAAATATTGAGTGATAAAATCAAACCTAAGTTAGGCATTTTACATATGTGTGCACAGCTCTTACATTCTTATTTATTCATGTATTCATCAGTCAATACTGAGTGCTCACCACCAATGACTGAACATACAACCACCAGCTCCTGCTTTTTATTAGAGTTACCAATCACATTAGTAACAGATGTCACAGCATAATGTGGTAGTATACACCTGTAATCCCAGTACTTGGGAGGCTGAGACAGGATTGCAGGTTCGAAACCAGCCTCAGCAACTTAGTGAGGTCCTCAGCAACTTAGCAAGACCCTGTTTCAAAATAAAAAATAAAAAGGGCTGGAGGTGTAGCTTAGAGGTAGAATGCCCCTGGGTTCAACCCCCAGTACCAAAACAAACAAACAAACAAACAAACAAACAAACAATAGATGTCACGGCTAAAATCTGTTGTAAAAAAGAACTCTTTATAAACACATGGACCATGTTTATACATATATATATATATATATATATATATATATATACACACACACACACACACAAAATTAATGTGATTTTTGGTGTTGATTAGTGGGGTGGGGCGGAGGTCATTTGGAGTCATTGGAAAGTTAATACTATCTAAGTTACACAAGTTTTGCAATGAGTTAGTCTCAGCTAAGAGTTTCATACACTAACACAAATGATCAAGATGTGTAGAAGCATTATTTACACCAATAATTAGTGCTACAGTTTGGGTCTGGAGTGTCCCCCAAAGGCCTAGTGTAGAAGCCTTGGTCCTAACCTGTGGCACTACTGGGAGGTGGTGGAAACTAGGAAGGTAGGGCTGGGTGGAAGGAAGTTCGGCCCGTAAGAGGATGCCCTTGAAGGGGGTATTGGCACCATGGCCCCTTCCCATCTCTCTTTGCTTCTTGGCTGCCAGGAGGTGAGCAGCTCCTCCCCTACATGCTCCTGTGATGATTTACTGTGCCACCACAGGCCCAGAGTGGTGGTCCCGGCTGACTGTGAGCTGAAACCTCTGAAACTGTGAGCCAAAATAAACCTCTCCTCTTCTAAGTTGTTTATCTTAGTTATTTGTCACAGTAACAGAAAGCTGGCGAACACAGCTTTCTGACTAGAAAGGAATGTAAAAGCAGTTGTTAAACATGACAGTTTTTATTCTCTTTTTTAGCACAGTTCTTCCTTAAGGCTGGAACCAGTTATACCTAAGTCAAACAGTTAAAATCCCATTCTTATTTTTGAAGAAATAACTTTATATGCTATCCCAACAGTTTTGGGCTAGTATTAATAGGTTTTTGAGGATTTACATTTGAACTAAAATCTGATATAGTAGGGCCATTATTATGAAATTCAGTCATCTACTCTACTAATTTGAGTAGAAAAGTTCCTATTGGAAAGCTTTCCATCTGTTTACATAAGGACAGGAGAACTCATTGGTTCCTCTATGTCATTGAGCTTTATGCTTTGGTAAATTATTCTGTCTTATAAAGTGACCACAGGAAATCAAGCTAGTATTTCACAGTAATTCATTTTTTATACCTGAGATCTGAATAAAGTTTCTATTATACTTGAGCACTGAATAAAGATCCTATTCATGATGTGAAGTCATGGATTTAGAGCTCTTGATATTCCAGGGTATTGGATGACTGCATCTGTTAATAAATATTTATTAGGTCTCAACTTCCTGGTAGCTAATAAGAGGTGAATTTTGACCTCTGAGATGACTCTCCTGAGAGTGTTAATGATTAATATTCAGTTTGGACAGTAGTTTGGAGAGCTATCACAAATACTATAGTTTTCAGAAGACTTTCTACTTTTTTTTCCATGATGGACAAACTATTGCAGCTCAGATATGATAGACATAGAATCCGCAGTCTCTGGATAGCTTGTCTCCCCCAGATAGGGAGAAAGAGAGTGGGGTTATAGATGAAGGAAGTGTGGCCATGAGTTATTTGTTGAAGCTGGGAGATGAGTACAAGGGGTTCCCGGTAGTGAACTTGCATTATTGCATTTTACACAGTTAATCTGGCATGCTCAGGTTTTGATTTATACTTATTTGGCAATTCTGCCTGGCCAAGGTTCAATGAGTCCATGGATTTGTTATCTCAGTTGCTATGGAATTATCAGAGCAAGGATATAAATATACAGTCATGCATCACTGAACGACAGGGTGTTGTTTGGTGACTTCTTCATTGTTCAAACATCATAGAGTATATTACACAAACCTAGCCTACCACACATCTAAACTATACGATACATACACATGCACCCCTACATACATATATGTATATATAAAATATATATAAATAAATGTAAATATATAAAGTAACCTATATACATATATATGTTATAGCTCCCAGGGCCATGATGCACAAAACAACATGAGATTAAATCAAGCACAAGAGAAAGTGATGTGACCAAGAGATATGCTAACCATGAGCTGTATGAGGCTGATGTCATACTGTTTATAGTAAACTGTTTTAATAAGTAAAAGGAGAACACACTAAGATAATTATGAAAAGTTTGGTATATTAAATACATAAATCAGTAACATAGTCATTTAATAGCAACATGAAGCATTATGTCCTGTACATAATTATATGTACTATTCTTTTACACAGCTAACCTCTCCAAAGACTTTTATACAACTGGCAGCGCAGTACATTTGTTTACACCAATGCCACCCCAAACACATGAATAATGCATTGTGCTATGATGTTATTACAGCTACGATGGCTATGATCTCACCTGGCAGTAGGAATCTTTCAGCTCTGTTATAATCTTATGAGACTGCCATCATATATGTGGTCCTTCACAGACCAAAATATTGGCATGTGGAAGATGACTATACCCTTATTAAAGTGTTTTAGAAAACAAAAAGATAAACTTGAAATTTGCTTTAGAAAACAAAAAGATAAACTTGAAAACTGGAGCAATTACTAAGAGATTATAAAGCCTGTCAAGCCGATTTGAAAAATCAACCAGAGGTAATAAATAATATCATTATAATTAAAAGATCAGTAGTTGGGTCCAACAACCTATTAAGCACGGCTAATCAGGGAATGATTGAACTAGATAGTGGTGAGGAAATGGGAAAAGAAAACGTTTGACAAAATAAAACTGAGAATTTTCCAGAATTGTTTGAAAAAAATACAAAGTACTCAGAAACCACTGTCTATGGAAATTCAGATTAAGGAAAATGGATGGATTTCAAGTACAATGAATAAAAATAAATCACAACTGCACACATCAGAACAGGCAACCGAATCATTAAAGAGAAGATCTTACAAGCATAAACAGAGAAGTCACGATGGTGAGACTGGCAGCTGAGTTCCCAAGAGCTGCATGGACACTAAAAATGAACAGTATCTTCGCTGCGTGGGGAGAAAATATCCGCCATTCTGGAATTTTCCTACTCAGTTATTATGTTCTCAGGCATTATCTTCAAAGGAGGGTAAAACAAACATTTTGAGGATAACAAAAACCGAGTTTAGCATAGGTTTCTAGATTTTCACTAAAAGCAATCTGAAAGGATGTATTTTAAGCAGAAGGAAGGTGACTCCAGGTGGAAGTTCAGAGATGCAAAAAAAAAAAAGGATGATGAGCAAATAAAGTGAAAAGTATGTGACCAAACTTACATGAACATTAGTTATAAAATAATATAAAGTAGTCCCTCCTTTTCCATAGGTCCACTTCTGCAGTTTCAGTTACCCACAGCTAGAAATATTAAATGGAATAATATTCCAGAAATAATTAATTCATAAGTTAGAAATTGTGTGCCATTATGAGTGGCAAACGGTGAAATCTCATGCGGCCTTTCTTCTTTCTGCTCAGGATGTGACTCATCCCTTTGTCTAGAGGATCCATGCTGTATATGCTACTTGCCCTTTAGTTACTTAGTAGCCATTTTAGTTACTGGATTGACTGTGCAGCACCACAGTATTTGTGTTCAAGTAACCCTTATTTTACTTAATAATGGACTTAAAGTGCAAAAGTAGTCATGCAGAGGAGGCACCAGAGCATAAAGCATGAGGGACAGATGGACTTTGGTACTATGTGGCGATGCTGCAGGGCATATAGGAAAATGTACAGTATATACGGTATAGGGCTCCATACTATCTATGGTGTTTGGTCACCCACTGGGGGTCTTGGAACATGTCTTACATGGATAAGGGGTA
>PVJS01048090.1:5000-15146 GCA_004027185.1 Glis glis
GCTCAGTGGTTGGGTGCTTGCCTAGCATGTATGAGGTCCTGGCCTTTGTTCTCAGTTTTGGGGGAAAAAAAAACCATTTTCCTGCTAGGTGTGATGGGAGGCATCTGTGGTTCCACCAAACTGGGAGGCTGAGGCAGGGGGTCCACTTGAGACCAGGAGTTGGAGGCCAACCTAGGCAACAGAGAGAGAGACCCTGTCTCCTAAAAGTATTTAATAATAAAAAACAAGCCAGGCATGGTGGTGCACACCTGTAATCCCAGTACTTGGGAGACAGAGACATGAAGGTCCCAGGTTTGGGGACAGCCTCAGCAACATAGCGAGGCCCTGTTTCAAAACAAAAAATAAAAAGGGCTGGGGATGCAGCTTGGAGGTAGAATGCCCCTGGGTTCAATCCCCAGTACCACAAAAAATAAAACAAACAAACAAACAAATAAAGGAAATACATTATAGGAGAGAAAACAAGGACATAGCACCTAAGAAGACAGGTCCCCCAAGAGGGGCTCCTCATGTATCACCCCCGACTCACCTGGCCTCCCTACCCTGAGGATTGCTCCTCTCACTCAAATACCTGTGGGTTCCACCTACCAGTTCTACCCTGAGAAACTCCCTCCACCCCACCTTTTGGCACCCCACCCTGCTCACAGCCTGGGAAGTCCACCCTCATTTCTCCACATCATGTATTCTGGACCATCAGGGACTCAGACCCCTGAGACCCCTGGAGCAGTGTAGAGGTGTTTCTGTGCTTCTAGTCTTGCAGTGAGACCCAGGGTGGGTGTGAGCTTTTGAGCCAGGAACTCCTTTCCATTTTCATTTACAGTGTGAGTTTGGGCGCCTTCCCTCCTCTTCCCAGCAGGTAATGGTTGCACCAAGCATACAAGCATACAAGTGTGTGTGTGTGTGTGTGTGTGTGTGTGTGTGTGTGTGTGTGTGATGCTGGGGATCAAACCCAGGCCTCGTGCATGCCAGGAAAGCACTGTACCACTCTTTTTTTTGTTTGTTTGTTTGTTTGTTTGCTTTTTTTGCAGTACTGGGGATTGAACCCAGGGGCATTTTACCTCTGAGCTACACCGAAGTTGCGGAGGGCCTCACTAAGTAGCTGAGGCTGGCCGCGAACCCGGATCCTCTGGTCTCTGCCTCCCAAGTACTAGGATTACAAGCATGTGCCACCATGCCTGGCCCGCACTGTACCACTAAGGTACACCCTCAGCCCCTTTTCATTTTCATTTTATTTAGAGAGGGTGTGGTCAAGTTGCCCAGGCTGGCCTTGAACTTTTGATCCCCCTGCCTCAGCATCCCAAGTTGCTGGCATCACAGGCATGTACCACTGGGCCCAGCCAAACTTGCCATCTGTGTCTCAGAGGCAGTTTACCTAAACCTAAGCTTTAAGTCTCCGATTCAGCAGGCGCCTGTCCCGCAGAGCCAGCCACTCACGTTATCATGCAGAGCAGCGCTCCTTTCCTTTCCTTTCTTCCCAGCACACCTCCTCTCCTTTCCAGACTGTCTGGTAAGAAGACAGAGGCCCTTTGTTGAGTCACATGTCCCAGATACGTGTCCCTTAGCTGCACAAAGAGAAGCTCAGAGACTATGGCTCTTGTAAGACTCCATTGAATTCTTAGCCAAAGGACCTCCTTCTCCATGGCTTCTGTCTACAAGAAGAGAGAGAAGGCTTATTTTCCAACTATAAATGATTTATGTAAGAATCCAATGAAGAGTGGGGGTGTCGGTCAGTGTTAGAGCATTTACGTAGCATACATGAGGACCTGGGTTCTATCCCTAGTACTGCAAAAGAGAAAAAAAAATATGATGAAAAAATGTTGTTATTATTATTATTATTATTATTATTATTATTTGGTATTGGGGATCCAACCCAGAGGCATTCTACCTCTGAGCTACACCCCCAGCCCAGTTAACTTTTATTTATTTATTTATTTATTTATTTATTTATTTATTTAGTGGTGCTAGGGATTGAACCTAGGGGCATTCTACCTCCAAGCTACACCCCCAGCCCAGCCCTATTTTAGTTTTTATTTGGAAACAGGGTCTTGCTAAGTTGATGTAAGCCTCACTGAGTTGCTGAGGCTGGTTTTGAACCTGTGATCCTCCTGTCTCAGCCTCCCAAATACGGGGATTACAGGTGTGTGCCACCATGCCCGGCTACTTAACTTTTATTTTATTTATTTATTTATTTTTATTTTATTTATTTATTTTTTGTTGTACTGGGGATTGAACCCAGGGGCATTTTACCTCTAAGCTACACCCCCTGCCCTTTTTTTATTCTTTATTTTGAAACAGGGTCTCACTACGTTGCGGAGGGCCTCGCTGAATAGCTGAGGCTAGCCGCGAACCTGTGATCCTCCTGTCTCAGCCTCACAAGTACTGGGGTTACAAGTGTGCGCCACCACACCTGGCTTAACTTTTATTTTGAAATGGGGTCTTGCTAAGTTACTGAGGCTGGCCTGGAACCTGTGATGCTCTTGTCTCAGTCTCCCAAGTACTGGAATTACAGGCATGTGCCACTGTGCCTTGGCTATAAATGTGCACTGGCTATAAATTACAAATTATCCTTATTATTAAACTGAGTACAACCCTACACTTTATACTTTGATCCCTACACCTTATATGATTGCTTTTTCTTTTTTTTTTTTTTTTTGCATTGTTGGGGGTGGGAGGACTGATCCCAGGGTCTCGTGCATACTAGGCAAGTACTCTATCACTGAGCTACACCCCAGTTCAGTGTGTGTGCATGTATCAGGAAATTTGCAAACAAAAATTTTAAAGGAATGAAGAGCCAGATGTGGTGGTGCACACCTGTAATCTCAATACTTGGGAGACTGAGACAGGAGGATCGCAGGTTCAAGGACAGCCTCAGCAAGTGGTGAGACTCTCATCAACCTAGCAAGACCCTGTTTCAAAATAAAAATAAAAATAGGGCTGGGGGTGTAGCTCAGAGGTAGAATGCCCCTGGGTTCAATCCCCAGTACCACATAAAAAAAAAGGGAGGGAAAGGCTTATTTTGGCTCATAGTTTCAGAGGTTCAGTCCATGGTCGCTGGGCCCTGTTGCTTGGGACATGTGGTGGCACAGTGCATCACTGTGGGAGCACAAGGCAGAGGAGGCCTGTTCACCTTAGGGCAGCCAGAAGCAGAGAGAGAGAGAGAAGCAAGAAGGGTCTGGGGTCCAAATACCCCCTTCCAGCCTCCAGTGACCTAACTTTCTTCCACTAGGCCCCAGCTCCTTAAGGTTCCACAAACTCCCAATAGTGCCACAGGCTGGGGACTAGGCCTTTGACACATGAGCCTTTGGAGGACACATCAAATCCAAACTATAGCATTCTGTGATGTTAATAATGGGAGTTTACTTGGGAGGCTGAGACAGGAGGATCACAGGCTCACAGCCTCAACTACTTAGTGAGGCCCTCCGCAATTTAGTGAGACCCTGTTTCAAAATAAGGAATAAAAAATAGGGCTGGGGTTGTAGCTCAGAGGTAGAACGCCCCTGGGTTCAATCCCCAATACCACACACACACACACAAATCTAATAATAAAATAATAATAATGATAATAATAATAATAATAATAATGGGAACTTTCAGCAGGGCATGGTAATGCCAGTACTTGGGAGGTTGAGACAGGAGGATTGTAGCTTCAAGGTCAGCCTCAGCAACTTAAAAAGACTCTCAGCAACTTAGCAAGACTCTGTTTCAAATAAAGAATAAGCTGGACATGGTGGCACACGCTTGTAATTCCAGTACTTGGGAGGCTGAGACAGGAGGATCGCAGGTTCGCAGCAGGCTCAGCTACTTAGTGAGGCCCTCCACAACTTAGCGAGACCCTGTTTCAAAATAAAGAATAAAAAATAGGGCTGGGGGTGTAGCTCGGAGGTAGAATGCCCCTGGGTTCCATTCCCAGTACCGCAAAATAAATAAATAAATAAATAAGGGCCATGCATGGTGGCGCACACCTGTAATCCCAGTACTTGGGAGACTGAGACAGGAGAATTGCAGGTTCAAATTCAGCCTCAGCAACTTAGGGAGATCCTGTTTCCAAATAAAAATGCCTCTGGGTTCAATCACCAGCACCACAAAAAATAAATAGGGCTGGGAGTGTAGCTCTGAGGTAGAATCTGTGCTGGGTTCAATCCCCAGTACCAAAAATAAAAAAAGGGGGCATTTTCACAAAGGAGAGAGTGTTACTGCTGGGGGCAAGTCAAGGAAGCCTCTTAGAAGAGGCATTTTTTGATAGGATGCTGCATGGTGAGGGAGACTCCATCAGCGTACAAGGTTTACAGAAAATTTTCAAGGCAGAGCATTCAAGGTTCAAGGCAAGAGCTTTGAATGATTTGGAAATGTCTTCAGACTTGTGGAGGCGGGAGATAGGCCAGAAAGGTTGGCAGGGAACCTCTTTTGAAGACTTTTTTTGTGTGGTACTAGGGATTCAACCCAAGGCCATTCTACCTCCAAGCTACACTCCCAGCCCTATTTTATTTTTATTTTGAAACAGGGTCTTGCTAGGTTGATGAGGGTCTCACTACTTGCCGAGGTTATCCTCGAACCTGCAATCCTCCTGTCTCAGCCTCCCAAGTTCTGGGATTACAGTTGTGTGCCATTAAGCCCAGCAGATTTGCAGGGTTGAATGTGGTGTGTGTGTGTGTGTGTGTGTGTGTGTGTGTGTGTGTGTTTACTGGGGACTGAACCCAGCGGCCTTTTACCTCTGAGCTACACTCCCAGTCCTATTTTATTCTTTATTTTGAAACAGGGTCTCACTAAATTGTGGAGGGCCTCACTAAGTTGCTGAGGCTGGCCGTGAACCTGCGATCCTCCTGTCTCAGCCTCCCAAGTACTGAGATTCACAAGCATGTGCACCACCAAGCCCGGCCTTATGTTTGTTTCGAAACAGGGTCTCACTAGGTTTCTGAGGCTGTCCTCGCACCTGTGATCTCCTGTCTCAGCTTCACAAGTACTGGGATTAAAAGCATGCACCACTCGGCCCAGCAGATTTGCAGGGGTTTTTTTGTTTTTGTTTTTTGTGGCACTGGGGATTTAACCCAGGGGCATTCTACCTCTGAGCTACACCCCCAGCCCTACTTTTTATTCTTTATTTTGGAACAGGGTCCCACTAAGTTACAGAGGGCCTCACTAAATAGCTGAGGCTGGCCACGAACCTGCAATCCTCCTGGCTCAGCCTCCCAAGTACTGGGATTACAAGCATACACCACCATGCCCGGCTAACGCCCAGACTTTTTAATTTGTGTGTGTGTGTGTGTGTGTGTGTGTGTGGTACTGGGGATTGAACCCAGAGGCATTCTACCTCTGAGCTACAACCCCAGCCCGATTTTATTTCTTATTTAGAAACAGGGTCTCGCTAGGTTGATGAGTCTTACTACTTGCTGAGACTGTCCTCGAACCTGTGATGCTCCTGTCTTAGCCTCCCAAGTACTGGGATTACAGGCATGTGTCACCACGACTGGCTTTAAATTTTTTATTTTGAGACAGAGTCTCAGTAAGTTGCCCAGGCTGTGCTCCAACTTGCAATCCTCCTGCCTCAACCTCCAGAGTAGCTGGGATTTCAGACCTGCCTGCCACTGTGCCTAGCCCAGAGTGATCTTTCTAATACACAAATCCCATCACATCCCTCCCCTGACCCAAGCCCTTCAAATGCTCACCATTGTCCTCAGAGTGATTTCCAACTCTCCCCTGACTAGTAAGGGCCTACATGATCCGCCCAGAGCGTCCCTCAGACCCACTGGCCCTGGAGCTCTCAGCTCTGATCCTAGTGCAAGCATTTACTTCACCGAAGTGCCCAGCTACGTCTGTTACCTTTGGTCCTTCACTCATGCTGGCAACATCCTTAATTTTTTTTTTTTTTTTTTTTTGCGGTACCAGGGATTGAACCCAGGGGCGTTCTACCTCCGAGCTACACCCCCAGTCCTATTTTTTATAATATTGAAACCGGGTCTTATGAAGTTGCGGAGGGCCTCACTAAGTAGCTGAGGCTGGCCACGAACTCCGATCCTCTGGTCTCAGCCTCCCAAGTACTGGGATTACAAATGTGCGCCACCACGCCCAGCTTAACATCCTTAATTTCTCCTCTCCCCATTTTGTTTATGGAATACCTTCAGGTCTCAAGTTACTGTCTTCCTACTGTGGTCACCAGCTTCCCCAGAGAAGGTTAGATCCCCTCTACTGGGTTTTCAATGTGCCCTGTGCTTCTCCATCCAAGCCCTTGTCACTCTGTGTAGCACCCGCCCCATGGCCTGCTTGCCCAAGGGCCCGACTATGTCTATCTCATTGACCAAGCTATCCTCAGAGCCTAACACAATGCCCTGCACTCCCAATACTGGGTGTGGATAAATAAGTGGGTCTGGAAAAGAGGAAAGAAAAGAATAGCTGCAAGCCAGGCGTGGTGGTGCATGCTTGTAATCCCAGTACTTGGGAGGCTGAGATAGGAGGATCACAGGTTCTCAGCTAGCCTCAGCTACTTAGGCCCTCCGCAACTTAGTGAGACCCTGTTTCAAAATAAGGAATAAAAAATTTTTAAAAATAAGCCTGAGCCGGGCGTGGTGGCACACGCTTGTAATCCCAGTACTTTGGGAGGCAGAGACCGGAGGATCCGGGTTCGTGGCCAGCCTCAGCTCTCTCTCTCTCTACTTAGTGAGGCCCTCCGCAACCTTGTGAGACCCGGTTTCAAAATAAAGTATAAAAAATAGGGCCGGGGGTATAGCGCGGAGGTAGAATGCCCCTGGGTTCAATCCCCAGTACCGCAAAAATAAATAAATAATAAACTAAGCCTGGCATGGTGGTGCACACTTGTAATCCCAATACTTGGGAGGCTGAGACAGGAGGATTGCAGGTTCAAGGATAACCTCAGCAAGTAGTGAGACTCTCATCAACCTAGCAAGACCCTGTTTCAAAATAAAAGTAAAATAGGGCTGGGGGTGTAACTCGGAGGTAGAATGCTCCTAGGTTCAATCCCCAGTAACACACACACACACACACACACACACACACACACACACAGTTATACCAGGAGAGGAGAAAAAGAAATAGGGCTGGGGATGTAGTTCAGTGGTACAGCACTTACCTAGCATGCAAAAGGCCCTGAGTTCACCCGGGCATGGTGGCGCACGCTTGTAATCCCAGTACTTGGGAGGCTGAGACAGGAGGATTCCAGATTCACAGCCAGCCTCAGCCACTTAGTGAGGCCCTCCGCAACTTCATGAGACCCGGTTTCAAAATAAAGGATAAAAAATAGGGCCGGGGGTCTAGCTCCGAGGTAGAACGTCCCTGGGTACCGCAAAAAAAAAAAAAAAAAAAAAAAAAAAAAAGGCCCTGAGTTCAACCCCAGCCCTGGGAGGGGGGGGATAAGAATACAGAGCAAGGTGGACTCTGCTGGCAGAGTCTGAGCAGATTTAGATCATGGAAAGCAACCACAGCACGGTCTTAGTCTTTCAAGAACGTTTAATTGTAATCATGACCAAGACAGGTTCTTTATTTGTTAACCCTCCATGCAAACTTTATACAACTGTTGATATTTTAGGGCAGAGAGAGAGAGATTGACTGATTGATTCATACAACCTGGAAAGCAGGGTGGGCAGTTCATCTATCACGGAGCTCAGCTGGTTGTGTTGGGGTCTTGGGTCCAGGTCAATTGTGAGTCTGGCCCGGGTCTTCAGGCCTGAACTTACCCAGTGCTCCACCGGATCCGAAGGTGAGGACTTCCCGACAGCCCCCAGCATAGCTGCCCAGTCAGCATCAGCCTCATTATCGGTGGTCAGCATGGCAAGGTGGCAGGGCTCCTTGGCAGAAGAAGCTGCACGTTCTCAGTCTCAGGTGCTGACAATGATAGTCCTCAGGTTGCTAAGGATTCCATGAGGTTGTCAAGGTGCTCCTGGTCGGCAGGCCTTGCACCTGTGCGTTGCTTGTTAGGATTGGGCATTGCACCTTGTGCCTAGTGCCTATGTGTTGGGGTGCGCCTGCCATGCCTGTGTGTGCTGCAACAGTTGCGCTTGCACGCTGCACTTGTGTGCAGGTGTGCTTTGAGAGTTAAGTCCCGCTTTGGCTTTAATGGAGATGGAGACTTTAACATATATATAATATATTAATATATATAATATAATATTTTAATATATATATACTATATATAATATAATATGTATATGTGTATGTATGTATATGTATATATATGTATATATGTGTGTGTATATATATATACACACACACATATTCTGTGCAATGTGGCAGAGACAGAGACGAAGGAGAGACAGGGAGAAGGGGAGGGTGGGAGAGGAGAAGGGTCTCAAGGTCCAGGAAAGAGAGTTTCCAGCTCAAGCGGGCCTTGGGCACAACAATAGGGCAGCAGAAAAGCCACAGATACAGAGTGAGCCAGCAGAGACAGGACAGGATTGTTGGATCAAAGCCCTGTTGGGTGGGAGGGGCTGGGCCTGGGGCACAGGTGGCAAGATCAGCTGAAGGGCACCCTTTCTCCTCCAAGAGGAGACCCACAGAGTGGCAGACGCCATGGCTGCTGCAGGGGGAGAGCCAGCGTGCTCACTTCTCTTTTCTGGAACTTTGAAGGTCATAGCAGTTAAGAGTCAGGGAGTCTAGTCCTAGCCCTCCCAGTGACTGGCTGTGTGGCCTTGGGCTGTCCACCAAATCATTCTCCCCATGCCTGGGGGCACTTTGAAAACAGCCCTATCTATCCTGGTAATTCAGCAACCTGGTTTATAGGATCGTGTTCATTTCTATAAAAACATTTATTTGGCACACAGCACACATTTCAGCTTAGCTCTCTAAACCTTGGAGGGATTGCCTTTGTGTTGAAGCAGAGTAAGGTTAGGGGGACAATGAAAAGGAGCCCCAGGGGGAAGCAAGGGAGGGGCACAGCAGTTTGCCCCTCACGGTTTAAGTGTGCCAGCCCTGATGTTTAGAGAAGGGCTGCGTCTTCTTGCTAGGATGCGCTAATGAGAGAGCAAAGATGCTGGCTGACTACGTGGCTTATCATCCTCGTTATTTCTCCAGTGAAGAGCTCAACATGTGGCATAAACACAGCTCTGAGTAAGTGCAAGAATTTATTAATTTGCCTGACACAAATTTATTGAGCACCAATTCTGTGCAAGGCACTAATGTGCATTATGGGATCACGTTGAGGAATTGAAGCCAACGTGCAGGCCAGGTATGGCGGTGCCAGCCTGTCATCCCAGGTACCAGGGAGGCTGTTTTTTAAAGCAAGGAGCATGGAAAGTTTCCTGTACCTGACGGTACTCCTGGGATCGCTGAAGCCCAGGAGTTTGAGTCCAGCCTGGGCAACTCAGTGAGACCCTGTCTCCTAAAAATAAACGAAACAAACCACCAAAAACCCCAAACTGCTGGGGGTAGGGGTGTAGCTCAGTGGCAGAGCATGTGTGTAGCATGTGTGAGGTCCTGGGTTTAATCCCCAGCACAACAACAACAACAACAACAACAACAAAACCCAATCTGCAATACTAAGCAAAAGTAGGATACTGAAGAGTGACTGTTAAATAGAACTAGAATGGGAACTACATAGTAATTTATTTACTTATTCTTTTGTGTGTGTGTGTGTGTGTGTGTGTGTGTGTGTGTGTGTGTGTTACTGGGAATTGAACCCAGAAGCATTCTACCTCCAGGCTACATCCCCAGACCGATTTTATTTCTTATTTGGAAACAGGGTCTAAGTTGCTGAGAGCCTCACTAAATTGCTGAGGCTGTCCTTGAACCTGTGATCCTCCAGTCTCAGCCTCCGAAGTACTAGGATTACAAACTTGTACCACCACACCCAGCAATTTATTCATTTTATTTATTTATTTATTTTGTGGTACTAGGGATTGAACCCAGGGACTTTCTACCTCCAAGCTAGACCCCAAGCCCTTTTTATTTTTATTATTTATTTATTTATTATATTTATGTATCTATTTTTTTTTTGCGGTATCAGGGATTGAACCCAGGGGGGTTCTACCTCCGAGCTACACCCCCGACCCTATTTTTTATCCTTTATTTTGAAACTGGGTCTCACGAAGTTGCGGAGGGCCTCACTAAGTAGCTGAGGCTGGCCGCGAACCCCGATCCTCCGGTCTAGGGCGGGGGGTATAGCGCGGAGGTAGAACGCCCCTGGGTTCAATCCCCGGTACCGCA
>PVJS01048091.1:0-15184 GCA_004027185.1 Glis glis
TTTTTGCGGTACTAGGGATTGAACCCAGGGGCATTCTACCTCTGAGCTACACCCCCAGGCCTATTTTTATTTATTTATTTATTTATTTTGTGTGTGGTGCTGGGGATTGAACCCAGGGGCATTCTACCTCCGAGCTACACCCCCAGCCCTATTTGTTATTCTTTATTTTTGAAACAGGGTCTCACTAAATTGCGGAGAGCCTCACTAAGTAGCTGAGGCTGGCCCACGAACCTGTGATCCTCCTGTCTCAGCCTCCCAAGTACTGGGATTACAGGTGTGCGCCACCACACCCGTCCTATTTTTATTTTTATTTTTATTTTGAAACAGGGTCTCACTAGATTGCTGAGAGTCTCACTACTTGCTGATGCTGTTCTCGAACCTGCAATCCTGAGTCAGCCTCCCAAGTACTAGGATTACAGTCTGCCACCATGCCTGGCTAGAACCCATCTTCTCTTAATCATTACACCTTTGTCTTCTTTTTTTTTTTTTTTTTTTTTTTTTTTTTTTTTTTTTTTTTTTTTTTTTTTTTTTTTTTTTGTGGTACCGGGGATTGAACCCCGGGGCATTCTACTGGGCTACACCCCCAGCCCTATTCTTTATTTTGAAACAGAGTCTCACTAAGCTGCAGAGGGCCTCATTAAGTAGCTGAGGCTGGCGGTGAACCCAGATTCCCCGGTCTCAGCCTCCCAACTACTGGGATTACAAGCATGCGGCACCATGCCCGACTCACTTCTGTCTTCTTAATATGAGGCCTCAGAGCTGGGGCATACTTGCAGGGGCTGCCTTTCAGGAGAGAGATGTTTCAAAGAACTGAGTGGCTCAAAACATTTTTGTTGATTTTGTTCAGACCCAAGGGACGTCAGCGAAAGCTATGGAAGGATGAGGGTCGTTGGGAGCATGACAAGTTTCGTGAAGATGAGCAGGCCCCAAAGTCCCGACAGGAGCTCATTGCTCTTTATGGCTATGACATCCGCTCGGCGCACAATCCTGATGACATCAAACCCCGAAGAATCCGGAAACCCCGGTGAGGAAATTTTGGAGTCTAGCTTGTTGATTTTTTTTTTTTTTTTTTTTTTTGCAGTATTGGGGAATTTAACCCAGGGGCGTTCTACCTCCGTGCTACACCCCCGGCTCTATTTTTTTATACTTTATTTTGAAACCAGGTCTCATGAAGTTGCGGAGGGCCTCACTAAGTATAGAGAGAGAGAGACGGGGAGAGAGAGACAGCGCGCGTGCACACGCGCTGAGGCTGGCCGCGAACCCGGATTCTCCGGTCTCTGCCTCCCAAAGTACTGGGGTTACAAGCGTGCGCCACCACGCCCGGTGCTTGTTGATATTTTTAGAAAGAACTCCCCTGCTTTTTTGAATGCCTTTCTAGCCAATAAGTGAGTGGGTAAGGAATTCAGAATGTCTCCCTGACTTAGTTTATATCTATAGTGGTCCCTTTGTTTTCTTCTTTACAGTTTCTCTTTCTCTTTTTTTAGATTTGGGAGTCCTCCACAAAGAGATCCGAACTGGATTGGTGAGCGTCCAAACAAGTCCCATCGCCACCAGGGTCCTGGGGGCACCCTGCCACCAAGGACATTTATTAACAGGAATGCAGCAGGTACTGGCCGCATGTCTTCACCCAGGAATTATTCTCGATCTGGGGGCTTCAAGGAAGGTCGTACTGGTTTTAGGCCTGTGGAGGCTGGTGGGCAGCATGGTGGCCGGTCTTATGAGACTGTTAAGCATGAAACTAGTTACCGGTCACGGCGCCTGGAGCAGGCTTCTGTGAGGGATCCATCTCCAGAAGCAGATGCTCCAGTGCTTGGCAGTCCTGAGAAGGAAGAGGCAGCCACAGAGACACCAGCTGTTGCTTCTGACACTGCACCACCAGCCCCTGACAGGCCCATTGAGAAGAAATCCTATTCCCGGGCAAGAAGAACCCGAACCAAAGTTGGAGATGCAGTCAAAGCTGCAGAGGAGATGCCCCCTCCACCTGAAGGGCTGACCTCAGCACCCATAGTCCCAGAAACTACCCCTCCTCCATCTAATAAGACTGGGAGCTGGGAGGCTCCAGTAGATTCTACTACAGGTGGACTTGAACAAGATGTGGCACAACTAAATATAGCAGAACAGAATTGGAGTCCAGGACAACCTTCATTCCTACAACCACGGGAACTTCGAGGTAGGTATTACAGGGTTGATGGGTAGCTTTTTTCCGTTTGCATCATTAAGTTTAGGGTCCTGGGACTTCTGTCTCTCATGAATGTGGTGTCTAATAAATATTTACCTCTTTATTAACTGAGATAAAACTGAGGGGACGGGCGTGGTGGCGCACTCTTGTAATCCCAGTACTTTGGGAGGCAGAGACCGGAGGACCCGAGGTGGCAGCCAGCCTCAGCTCTCTCTCTCTCTCAATCTCTCTCTCTCTCTCTCTCTCTCTCTCTCTCTCTACCTAGTAAGGCCCTCCGCAACTTCATGAGACCCGGTTTCAAAATAAAGTATAAAAAATAGGGCCGGGGGTGTAGCGCGGAGGTAGAATGCCCCTGGGTTCGATCCCCGGTACTGCCGAAAAAAAACAAAAAAAACCTGAGGGTTCATGGTCCATTCGTCCAGTCCTCAGAGCAGTTTGTCTCTTACCCATTATATTTTTTGGTAGTACTGGGGATTGAACCTTAGGCCTCACACATGCTAGGCAAGTGCTCTACCACTGAACTGCCTACCCAGCCCCCCCCTCCCTTTTTTTGAGACAGGGTCTGACTAAGTTGCCTCAACCTCCTGAGTGACCCACTGCTTCACATACTACTAACTGATCATTATTGAGCTCAGATATAAAATCCTTTTTCACTCTTTAAGTAGAAGGCAGCAGTAATGGTAATATTCTTTGAGCTTATGGTTAAATGTTTGAAGGCAGAAACGTGCTTGAGTTTGGATCAGGATCTTACGTCTTTGAAGGAAAACCTCTCTGATTTCCTTAGTGTTCTACAGACAGAACCCAAAAGAACATCATGTAATTCTGGTGCATTTGAATTTTTTTTTTTTTTCGGTACCGGGGATTGAACGCAGGGGCGTTCTACCTCCGCGCTACACCCCCGGCCCTATTTTTTATACTTTATTTTGAAACCGGGTCTCACGAAGTTGCGGAGGGCCTCACTAAGTAGACAGACAGAGAGAGAGAGAGAGAGAGCACACGCGCGAGCGAGAGAGCTGAGGCTGGCCACGAACCCGGATCCTCCAGTCTCCACCTCCCAAAGTACTGGGATTACAAGCGTGCACCACCACGCCCGGCTTAATTTTCTAATTAATTAAAATTTAAATAGCCACATGTGGCTAGTGGATGTCATATTGGATGGCATAATTCTGGAGAATAGGACCTACCTATTGCTTTTTTGCCCATTCTGGTTTGTCTTTGCCCAACCACATAGATTGAGGGGGTTTTCCCTTAGTTTCTAAAATCTAGCTCACATTAAAGATTGGAAGTCAAGCTGGGCGTGGTGGTGCACACTTGTAATCCCAGTCCTTGGGAGGTTGAGACCAGAGGATCCGGGTTCGTGGCCAGCCTCAGCTACTTAGGCCCTCTGCAACTTAGCAAGACCGTATTTCAAAATAAAAGAATAAAAAATAGGGCTGGGGGTGGAGCTTGGAGGTAAAATGCCCCTGGGTTCAATCCCCAGTACTGCAAAAAAAAAAAGATTGGAAGTCAAAAATAATAGAAATAAAGAAATAGAACTGGGGGTGTAACTTGGGTATATTTTGACCCTGGGTTCAATCTCCAGTACCACACACACAAAAAAAAGAGATTACAAGTCCTCGTTTGGACTGGGCATTTCATTGTCCTTCTCTGATACAGGGGATTGAACCCAGGACATACTGCCATTGAGCTATGTTTGTAGCCTGTTTTTATTTTGAGACAAGGTATTGCTATGTTGCCTCAGCCTCCTAAGTAGGCTGGATTATAGGCCTGCACCACCACACCTGGCATGGTATGGGTGATGTTTATTTGGTACTGGGGATTGAACTCAGAGGCATTCTACTCTGAGCTTCACACCAAACACTTTTTATTTTTTATTTTGAAATGGTCTCAGTATGTTGCTATGGCTAGCCTTGAACCAGTGAGCCTCCTGTCTCAGTCTCCCAAGTATTGGGATTACAGGTGTCCGTCACTGCATCTAACTCCAAAGTCTCTTTTCTTTTTTTGGTACTGGGGATTGAACCCAGAGGCATTCTACCCCTAAGCTACACCCCCAGCCCAATTTTTTATCTTATTTGGAAACAGGGTCTCACTAGGTTGCTGAGAGCCTCGCTAAGTTGCAGAGGCTGACTTTGAACCTGTGATCTTCCTGTGTCAGTCTCCCAAGTACGGAGATTACAAGCATGTGCCACCACAACCGGCTCAAAGTCTCACTTTTTATATTCAAGGACTTTATTGCTGTATTAAGATGGTAGGCAGTGGCAGGCATGGTACTGCATGCCTGTAATCCAGTACTTGGGAGGCTGAGACAGGAGGATCGCAGGTTCGAGGACAACCGCAGCAACCTAGCAAGACCTCGTTTCAAAACAAAAAAATAAAATATAGAGCCAGAGGTGTAGCTTGGAGTTAGAACATCCCTGAGTTCAATCCCTAGCATAAATAAACAAACAAAAAGGGCTGGGGGTATAGTTCAGAGATAGAATGCCCCTGAGTTCAATCCCCCATCCCCCCAAAAAAAAATTAAAAAAAAAAAGACAGTGTGCAGTAAGGGCAAAATTTCAAATGATAGTGTTGACAGTAAGCAGTTTAAAAGGAATTTTACTAGTTTTTTGGGTTTTTTTGTTTGTTTGTTTGTTTTTTGTTTGCGGTACCGGGGATTGAACACAGGGGCGTTCTACCTCTGCGCTACGCCCCCGGCCCTATTTTTTTTATACTTTATTTTGAAACCGGGTCTCACAAAGTTGCGGAGGGCCTCACTAAGGAGAAAGAGAGAGAGAGAGCGCGCGCGTGCGCGCTACGGCTGGCCGCGAACCCGGATCCTCTGGTCTCCACCTCCCAGAGTACTGGGATTACAAGCGTGCGCCACCACGCCCGGCAGAATTTTGCTAGTTTAAAAGAAAAAAGCCAGCTGGGCGTGGTGGCGCATGCTTGCAAACCCAGTACTTGGGAGGCTGAGACTGGAAGATCCGGGTTCGTAGCCAGCCTTAGCTACTTAGTGAGGCCCTCTGCAACTTAGTGAGACCCTGTTTCAAAATAAAGAATAAAAAATAGGACTGGGGGTGTAGCCTGGAGGTAAAATGCCCCCGGGTTCAATCCCCAGTACTGACTGCAAAAAAAGAAAAAGGTGCCAGGCCGGGTACCAAATATATATATCTATTCTGCAGCAGTGACTTTTTTGGTGTGTTGCAGGTATGCCCAACCACATACACATGGGAGCAGGACCTCCACCTCAGTTTAATCGGATGGAAGAAATGGTACAAAAAGGGAAGAGGGGCATATGGGGAGGGGGGGCTACATATTATAGTTTGTCACTATTTAAATCAAGAAAAGGTCTTGATGCCAATTTTTCCGTTGATTATCCATGTTTTCTTTTAATTAGGTCTCAGAAATGTAGGGTAGAAGGTTTAGGTTCAAACAGTGATGCTTTTCATATATTCTTTATTTTGCAAATGTTTACTAAATACCTGCTATGTACCAAGTGTTTTGTAGCATCTAAAGAAGGATAGCACTTTATATGAGAGTCAGCCTTCTGGAAGACTTCTTGTTCAGGTTTCTTTCTTTATCTCAGGGTGTCCAGGGCGGTCGAGCCAAACGCTATTCATCCCAGCGGCAGAGACCCGTGCCAGAGCCCCCAGCCCCTCCTGTGCATATTAGTATCATGGAAGGACATTACTATGATCCATGTGAGTTCTGTGTGTGTGTGTGTCTGTGTGTCTGTGTGTGTGTGTCTGTGTGTCTGTGTGTCTGTGTGTGTGTGTGGTTACTGGGAATTGAACCCAAGGGCATTCTACCTCTGAGCTATACTCCCAGCCCTATTTTTTATTTTGAAACAGGGTCTCACTAAGTTGCAGAGGGCTTGGCTAAGTTGTTGAGGCTGTCTCAGCCTCCCAAGTACTGGGATTATAAGCGTGCACCACCACGCCCAGCCAAGTTGTTTCTTTGTGTTGGGGTACTTTTCAGGGTGAAGGGAATTTAAGAGGTCAGTCTTCCATATCTTAGTTTCCCTTCTGACCTCTCACAGTGGTTTTTTAAAGATTGACTAGTTGCTGTTCACTTCATGTGAAAAATTAAAGGCATCTTTTTTTGTGTGTGCGTGGTACTGGGGATTGAACCCAGGGTCATTCTACCTCTGAGCTACAACCCCAGCCCAATTTTATTTTTTATTTGGAAACAGGGTCTCACTAAATTGCTAAGAGCCTCACTAAGTTGCTGAGGCTGGTCTCCAACCTGCCATCCTCCTGTCTCAGGCTCCCAAGTACTGGGATTACAAGCATGCGCCACCACACCTAACTAAAGGCATCTTTTAAAGGGTTTAGGGAACAAGAAGACATCCATATGATATGAAGACTGAGGGCTTATGAGTCCCAATGTGATATCTTACAGTGCAGTTCCAGGGACCAATCTATACCCATGGTGACAGCCCTGCCCCACTGCCTCCACAGGGCATGATTGTGCAGCCTGAAATGCACCTTCCCCATCCAGGTAAGCTTTGCACTACTGTCTGTATGCTTCTAGTATATGAGGATATGTTTTAGAGACTCCTTAAACCCCACCCTCTTCAGCTTTGTGCTGCTAGCCTGTGAGGCTGGCCACCTTGGCTACTTGGGTCCATCCTGAGAACTTCCATCCTGAGCCTCTTTGCATTCAGCCATCCTATGAAAATGGTGGTATCTTCTTTCTCAATTTTTGTTTTCCTCTCCTTTCCAGGTTTACATCCCCACCAGACACCAGCACCTCTGCCCAATCCAGGCCTCTACCCCCCACCAGTGTCCATGTCTCCAGGACAGCCACCACCCCAGCAGTTGCTTGCTCCTACTTACTTTTCTGCTCCAGGAGTCATGAACTTCGGTAATCCCAGTTACCCATATGCTCCAGGAGCACTGCCTCCCCCACCACCTCCTCATCTATATCCTAATACACAGGTGAGATGGCTAATGAGCAGATTTTTCTAGCTACACAACCTTTTAATGAGTCAGGAATGTGGTATACGGAGAGGGAGAATGTTAAAGGAATTTGGGAGAATATTTTAATGCCACTGATTTGCATGTGGCATCAGGGTGCCTCTTGATGGTCAAGTGCTGGAAATGCAGTTTATGTAATGCTCATCATCCATCCATCCTTTTCTTCCTCCCTCCCTTTCCCTTTTTTTTTTTTTTTTTTTTTTTTGTGGTACCGGGGATTGAACGCAGGGGCTTTCTATCTCCGCACTACGCCCCCGGCCCTATTTTTTATACTTTATTTTGAAACCGGGTCTCACGAAGTTGCAGAGGACCTCACTAAGGAGAGAGAGTGAGACAGCTGAGGCTGGCCACGAACCCAGATCCTCCGGTCTCCGCCTCCCAAAGTACTGGGATCACAAGCGTGTGCCACCACGCCCGGCTCCCTTCCTTCCTATTGAACCCTATTCTACCTCCAAGTTACACCCCCAGCCCTATTTTTTTCATTTTGAAATAGAATCTAAGTTGCCAAGGGCCTCACTAAGTTGTTGAGGCTTGCCGCAACCCTGCGATTCTCCTGTCTTAGTCTCCTAAGTACTGGGATTACAAGCATGTGCCACCATGCCTGGATCTTTAGTTTCTTTAATGGTATTTCACTGAGTGTTTTGGGGTATGTTACAGGTGGCCATATCTGCTATTTATTCAACTACATAAAGGAGCTTTAAGCTGGGTGTGTTGACACACACTTGTAAACCCAGTACTTGGGAAGCTGAGACAAGAAAATTGCAGGTTCGCGGCCAGCTTCCGCAACTTAGTGAGACCCTGTTTCAAAATCAAAAATAAAAAGGGCTGGGGGTGTAGCTCAGAAGTAGAATGCCCCTGGGTTCAATCCCAAGTACTGCAAAAAATAAAAAAAGGGAACTGTATTCTAGCCAAGCATGGTGGCGCATGCCTATAATTCTATCTACTCTGGAGTCTGAGGCAGGAGGATTGCAAGTTTGAGGCCAGTCTGGGCAACTTAGTGAGACCCTGACTCAGAAATAAAAGGGACGGCCGGGTGTGGTGGCGCACGCTTGTAATCCCAGTACTTTGGGAGCCGGAGACCGGAGAATCCGGGTTCGTGGCCAGCCTCAGCGCGCGCTCGCTCTCTCTCTCTCTCTCTCTCTCTCTCTCCTTAGTGAGGCCCTCCGCAACTTCGTGAGACCCGGTTTCAAAATAAAGTATAAAAAAAATAGGGCCGGGGGCGTAGCATGGAGGTAGAACGCCCCTGCGTTCAATCCCCTGTACCAAAAAAAAAAAAAAGAAAGAAAAGGGACGGAGGATGTAGCTCAGTGATAGAGCACCCTTGGATTTGATCCTCAGTACCACCACCAAAAAAAAAAAGGATCTGTATTATACTCCTGGTATAATACTCTGTATTATACCCTGCCTTGTCCTGCTTAACTCCCAACAGGGTGACACCATCTGGTTTCTGGACTGTCACCATTGAGCTCAGCTTTTTCCATTTGTCACATGATGGTAGGAATTGGAGAAAGCTGGGCAGTACTTCAGAGAATAGGAACCGGAGAATAATAGTGACAAATTAAGGCCTGGAATGGTGGTGCACACCTAGAGGATCGCAGGTTCCAAGCAGCCTTGGCAACCTAGTGAACACATTGTTTCCAAATAAGAAATTTTTTAAAAAATCGGGTTGGGGTGTACCTCCGAGCAAGAATTCCTCTGGGTTTAATTCCCAGTACCACAAAAAAAAAAAAAAACAGATTAAGGCAGAAATAGTCACTTTATTTTAAAGGGGGCAGCATATAGATTTTAAAAATTATAGAAATTCTCCGATATTTTTATTTTTGTGGCTGGATGATTTTTTCTATTTATCATAGGCTGGATGGATTAATTCTTAACCCTTTCTTCTGGCTTGTGGGGTCCCAGGCCCCATCACAGGTATATGGAGGAGTGACCTACTATAACCCTGCCCAGCAGCAGGTGCAGCCAAAGCCCTCCCCACCCCGGAGGACTCCCCAGCCAGTCACCATCAAGCCCCCTCCACCTGAGGTATGAGCTCCTTCCCATAAGTAAAGCACATGTTTACATCAGTGGGCTTTCCTTTACTTCAGAGAACTTCTGTTTTTCAGATTGTATTTCTGTGAAAAACATTCTTTTTTTATATGACTTCATAAATTCCACCTTTATTATTTCAGGTTGTAAGCAGAGGTTCCAGTTAATATGAATTTCTGAATATTTAACTCTAAATATCATATGAAAGTAAGTGCACAACTTATGGCTCCTTTCTTAAAACTAATGCTCATGCTTACTTGCTTAACAAACAAAATTGCCTAATATCTAGGAATATCTAGGAAGTCTTAAAGGACTCCTAGAATTTGCCAGTTTCGTTGTTTTGTGAATGCATTGGGCAGGATTGACGTAGAACCCATTGTTAACAGTTTCATTTGCGAAGCTGCAAAGAAAAAATATAGGAGCACAGTCTAAACTTGATTAAAGAAAGAGGAAATCTAAATTTAAAGTGATAGAGTAGAAAGAGCCAGTTCTGAAGATCATAAAGGAGAAGGGCCATGAGGTTTTTATTGCTGCTGTTTTGTTTTTTAAGGGCCGGGTGTGATGGCACATGCCTGTAATCCCAGTACTTGGGAGGCTAAGACATGAGGATCATAGGTTCAAAGCCAGCCTCAGCAACTTAGTGAGGATCTCAGCAACCTAAAACTATTTATTTTGAACCTAAAAAGAGTTGAGGGTTTAGCTCAGAGATAGAATGTCCCTGGGTTCAATCCCTAGTGCCAAAAAAAGCACTTAAGCCAGGCATGGTGGCACATACTTGTAATCCCAGTACTTGGGAGGCTGAGACAGGACTATTTCAGGTTCGTGTTCCTCCACAACTTAGTGAGACTCTGTTTCTAAAATAAAATAGGGCTGGGAGTGTAGCTCAGAGGTAGAATGCCCTGAGTTCAATCCCCAGTACCACACACAAAAAAAGCACTTAAGGGCTGAGGGTGTAGCTTAGTAGTAGAGTACATGCTTAGCATGCACAAGGCCTTTGCTTCCATCCTCAACACCAAGGGTGAAAATATATATTTTTTAGAATTATTAATATATGGCCGGGCGTGGTGGCGCACGCTTGTAATCCCAGTACTTTGGGAGGCGGAGACTGGAGGATCCGGGTTCGCGGCCAGCCTCAGTTCTCTCTCTCTCTCCCTGTCTGTCTCTCTCTCTCTCTCTCTCTCTCTCTCTCTCTCTCTCTCTCTTTCTACTTAGTGAGGCCCCTCCGCAACTTCGTGAGACCCGGTTTCAAAATAAAGTATAAAAAAAAAAAATAGGGCCGGGGGTGTAGTGGGGAAGTAGAATGCCCCTGGGTTCAATCCCGGGTACAAAAAAAGAATTATTAATATATAATTATTATAATTTATAATTTTTATAATAATAATAATTATTATTATTATTATTTAGAAATGTGTCTTTTTGAGAACAGCTTGTAAGTGTCCAGAGGTCCACTAACACTTTGGTGGTTCTTCCCTTTCTCCAACCCTGTCAGAAGAGCAGAGGTGAGATCTCAGGAGAGAAGAGAACTACAACTGGCAATCTACCACCCCAAGGACTTCAGAGGTAGAGGCGGCCCTACCAGCAGACAGCTGGAGCCGGAGGAGCCTTCTTCCTCTGAGGACAGGCTCTGCTGGAGAGAGGAGAGACAGGTGACCTCCTCCCACCTCCACTCTTCACTCGAGCTGGCTGTGCTCAGGGGGGCAGCGGCCCAGACAGCCCAGGCTTCTGAACGTAGATCCAGAAGCCTTGTCCTGCTCTTCACTTTCTCCTGGGAAACTCAAGTGTCTTCTCCAGGAAAGTTCCTGCCTGTTTGTTTTGTTTCCTAAAATGTTCAGTTTAAAAACCCAGCTTGCTATTCTTAAATTAATATTCTTAGTTTTTTTTTTCTTTCTTTCCTCTCTCTCTCTGCCTTCACATGAAACAAGTTCATTCTTCTGGCTTGCTAGCCCCTCTGGATTCTCTCTTGAACTCTTCCCTGCAGCCCAGATAATTGAGAATGTACCAACCACGTGTAGAAAGAGCTGGCCTTTCACTTTTGGTTGGCCTTTGTTATTCTCGTGTATACTTGAATTATTCTAACTCTTCTAACCCTGTGGAAACAAAGCTGTCTGCACAGTGTCCCTTTGGAACAAAGCTCAGTGGGTGAGCAGGAGCCCTTTTTGATTTAGGTTTTAGAAGTCTGAGCTTCCAGTGGTACCTGTACTCTGGTGGGCTTCAGTTCTCTACTGAAGGTAGAGTCTCTACTGTGGGGAGAAGTGGCAAACCAGATCAATGCTTTTGTGAGGGGGGTGTAGAGTGAGAGGCTCTGCACCTTAGGGGAATGTGTTCACAGTCTTCAGGGCTCAGTCTTGGAGGTTAGTGGGATTAGATGGCCCTGCTTCTTTTTTTCCATCCCCACCACACCCCCAGTCCCAGTTGCTGTGGACCAATGCATCTCTCTAGAGGCTAATACTATCCAGCAAGAAGTCTACCTTGTCCTTTGCAGTTGTTCTTCATGACTTTCCTGCTAGAAGTGTTTTAGATATTACTACTATATTTTCCCCCGAATTCTCCTTTCTTGCAAACAGAAGATACTGCATCTGGGCTTAAGGCCTAAGGAAGCCAGTCACCTTCTGGGCAAGGGCTCTCCCTTCTGTTCTCCCTACCCATGGCACTGAACCACTGCCCTGCTGCCTCTGTGGAAGAGCTTCCTGTTACTGCAGCACTTGTGTCTGCCAGGGGAATCTTGGCCACTGTCTGTCCTACAGAACTAAAGGAGAAGGTGGTGGCTGTCTCTCCCCTAGAAATTTGTCTGTTCTTACTCCTTGCCTCTAGCAGCTGGCCTGACCACTCTGAGTCATGGTGTGGGGTGGGGAGAGAGGAAAAGCACTTAAATTTTAACCCCCCAGGAGGAAATAACTAAAAGCTTTTTCCAGGGGTAGCTGGTGGTTGTGCCTTTCATAGGCTTCCCTTTGCCTTAAACCTAAAGATGTCTCTTCAAGCCTGTGGGCAGCATGCCCAGATTCCCAGACCTTAAGACACTGTGACAGTTGTCTCTGTTTGTCCACTGTGTTTAGTTGCAAGAATCTCTCCATGTGTGGTGGTGTTTTTTGTTATGTTTTAAAGGGTGCACATTTGTGATTTGCATCATGACTTGGAGATAATAAAATTTAGACTAAGTTTGGCTCCCTTGCCTGTGCTTTGCCTCAGTCTTGATTTGAAGGAAGGGAAGAGGACTCCCTAATTCTCCCAGAGTCAACATTCACAACCCCAGCCAGCTCAGACTTGTGAAATGGAAGCCCAGAGGGGTGAGGAGCCCCTATGTGGCTCTAAGTGTGTCTGCACTCCCCATCAGTTCTCTTTCTTACCTGCATTGTTGTGTACACACCAAGATATCAATCATGCTGTCCCTTAGATTGGAAATGTCAGGGACAGAAAAACAAGTGATGTGCTGCTTACCCACATGAACACCTAGTATCCCTTTTGCCTGCCTTTGTTTCTTCAGGTAGTGTACCATCAAATGTCAGTACAACTGTACAAGATCCTTGATGAGAAGGAGGTATACATAGTTATCTATCTTGAAAAGTAAAGATGCTAGCCGGGTGTGGTGGTGCACACCTGTAATCCTAGTACTTAGGAGGCTGAAACAGGAGGATTACTGGTTTGAGGACAGCCTCAGCAAGTACGGAGACTCTCCTCAACCTAGGGAGACCCTGTTTCAATAAAAATAAAATAGGACTGGGGTGTAGCTCAGAGGTAGAATGTCCTTGGGTTCAATCCCCAGTACCACACACACAAAAAGTAAAGAT
Organism: Glis glis; assembly: GCA_004027185.1. NCBI lineage: Eukaryota > Metazoa > Chordata > Mammalia > Rodentia > Gliridae > Glis > Glis glis. The sequence goes on from PVJS01048091.1 coordinate 12,951, forward strand.
GCTGGTACTAAGGGGAAGGGTATCTGAAAGACCACCAACTGTGGCTCATGCCACCCTTTACCTGGGCCCCCAGTTCATGAAGTATAATGCCCAACTTTGAATTGCCTGCTGCCTCCAGGTCCTGGGTGGGATGGAAGTTTGCTGCAAAGGCTATCCCTGGTATGGGATAGCAATTGAATTTAATGTGGAGCTGGCAGTTTTTGGGTTTCAAAAAGCCTTACACTGGGGGGCATGGACATCATGTTGCATCTTAAAATGATAAATGGAGCTGGGCATGCTGGCACATGCTTGTAATCCCAGTACTTAGGAGGCTGAGACAGGAGAATCACAGAACTGGTGGTGTAGCTCAAAGCCAGCCTCAGCAACTTAGACCCTATTTCCAAATAAGTAAAATAGGGCCAGGGGTGTAGCTCAGAGGTAGAATGCCCCTGGGTTCAATCCCCAGTACTGCAAAAACAAAATGATAGATGGAAGTTACCCTACACCTCTTGGCACTGCTGCTACAGCCAGACAACTGACTTTCCTGACCCCATCCCTAATTCCTCTTTAAGTCATCCTATTTTGCTTCCTTTCTCCCCCACAGAGTTATAATAAAATTTAGACTATTAAGTTGTCTATAGGCCTGGTCTCCTGGGGTCATACAAAGAATGCCAACCAGCCTTGGGGGTGGGTTACTGGCAGCAGGAATGAGAGTGTTAAGAGGCTTCCCCCTCACCCCTGCCTCTTGCTTCCCCAGTCCTGCAGTTAGATCCCATTGCTCTCTCTGTTGCCCTGGTAACCAGCTCAGCAAGAAGAAACTCAAGCTCAACAAAGCCCCCAGGTTCTCTCTGCCCTCCCAGCCTGCCTCTTGGTGGGCAGAAAGAAGGGGAGTATAAGGAACAGACAGATCAGCCTTAGGCAGTCCTGCTTTTTTTTTTTTTTCTTTTTGGTGTGTGTGGGGGGGGGGGTGCTGGAGATTAAACCCAGGATCATTCTACCTCCAAGCTACATCCCCAACCCTTTTTACTTTTTATTTGGAAACAGGGTCTAAGTTGCTGAGATCCTCACTAAGTAAGTTGCTGTGGCTGGCTTCAAACCTGCAATCCTCCTGTCTCAGCCTCCCAAGTACCAGGATTACAGGTGTGACTCATGACACCTGGCTGCCCAACCCCTTTCTAGAAACCCAGGGGCTGAACTTTCAGTTAAAGCTTTTTGGCCCCCATCTCCTCACAGTGGTAATTCATACTACCCTACCTTTCTCTCTCTTTTTCTTTTTTTTTTTTTGCAGTACTGTGGATTGAACCCAAGGGCATTCTACCTCTGAGCTGCACCCCCAGCCCTATTTTTTATTCTTTATTTTGAAACAGGGTCTCACTAAGTTGCGGAGGGCCTCACTAAGTAGCTGAGGCTGGCCACGAACCCGGATCCTCCAGTCTCAGCCTCCCAAGTACTGGGATTACAAGCATGCGTCACCACGCCCAGCTTACCCTACCTTTCTCTATCTCCATGATAGATTGCAGATGCCCTGCCAACCCTCCCCCTCTGGGTCGGTACACAGGCCTGCTATCTTGTGGGTAACTCAAACAGCAAGGACTTGGAGTCCCAAAGTCATCTTCCAGCATCTGCAGCCCACTTGGGTTGGGTTGTACCTCCAAGGCAATGATTTTCAGCTTTGGCTATTTGGATCACTTGGGGAGCTTTTCAAATATATGCCTTGGTCCTGCCTCAAATCTCATTTAATTGATTGGGGGTGTGGCATGGGCATCAATATTTATGAAAAGCTTCCCTGAGATTCCAATGTGGAGTCACTGTAAAAACTGCTACTGTAGGCCAGGCGTGGTGGCGCACGCTTGTAATCCCAGTACTTTGGGAGGCGGAGACCGGAGGATCCGGGTTCGTGGCCAGACTCATCTCTCTCTCTCTCTCTCCATCTCTCTCTCTCTCTCTACCGAGTGAGGCCCTCCGCAACTTTGTGAGACCCGGTTTCAAAATAAAGTATAAAAAAAATAGGGCAGGGGGTGTAGTGCAGAGGTAGAACGCCCCTGGGTTCAATCCCCGGTACCGAAAAAAAAAAAAAACTGCTACTGTGAGCCGGGCGTGGTGGCACATGCTTGTAATCCTAGTACTTTGGGAGGCGGAGACCGGAGGATCCGGGTTCGCGGCCAGACTCAGCTCGGGCATGCGTGCACGCTCTGTCTCTCTCTCTCTCTCTCCTCTCTCTCTCTCTCTCTCTCCCTCCCTCCCTCTCTGTCTCT